>JAUJYP020001247.1:0-61113 GCA_030674075.2 Linum usitatissimum | reverse complement strand
GACTTTTTACAATAAAAAATTACGGTAGTAAATGCATTAGTTTTATACTATTGTTATTATTTTAATTCTCATTTATTACTCAAATAAGAGAAATATATCAATAAATTGCTAATAGTACCGGGATTGTTTTTGATACATGCCAAATTAGTGAAACAAAATGACAAATGATCAATTTTTCCTAATTTTACTAAACAACGATTTAGAGTGGAATCATAATCGTTGGACACCACTAAAATTGTAAAGCGATAGGACTTTAAGTCTTCAATCGACATCACTATTAGAGACTCCCACAATCCACCTTGTACTTTTCACCTTAGTACGTTGCACTTCCATTATGCACCATGCGCGTTGTACTGTGTTACGGTGCATTATCAATATTCATTGTCAACCTCGGTACTTTGTATTTCGACCATTCGTAATGCAACGTGCACCTGCTGGTACAATGGAATTCAACTATGCATAGTGCACCTTAGTATGGTGCATTTCCACCAAGGTAGTGAAATTGGACCGGGTCACCATGATATCAAAAAATGAAATAAATTTATAATTATAGAATCGAATCATAATTTCGTAAGATTCTACGACTTTTTATAATAATAAATTTACAGTAGAAAATGCATTAGTTTTATACTATTGTTATTATTTTAATTTTCACTTATTACTCAAATAAGAAAAGTATATCAATAAATTACTAATAATACTTGGATTGTTTTTATTCTATGCAAAATTAGTGAAACAAAATGATAAATGATCAATTTTTCCTAATTTCACTAAACAACGATTTAGAGTGGAATCATAATCGTTGGACACCACTAAAATTGTAAAACCATAGGACTTTAAGTCTTCAATCGACATCACTATTGAGACTCCCACAATCCACCTTGTAGTTTTCACCTTAGTACGTTGCTCTTCCATTATGCACCATGCATGTTGTACCGTGTTACGGTGCATTATCAATATTCATTGTCAATCTCGTATTTTGTATTTCGACCATTCGCAATACAACATGCACCTTGGTACAGTGGAATTCAACTATGCATAGTGCACGTTAGTATGGTGCACTTCCACCAAGGTAGTGAAATGACTAGGTCAAGATCGGATCAAAAAATGGACTGAATTTGTAATTATAGGTTCGAATCATAATTTCGTAAGATTCCACGACTTTTTAAAATGAAAAAATAATAGTAGTAAATGCATTAGTTTTATACTATTGTTATTATTTTAATTCTCATTTATTACTCAAATAAGAGAAATATATCAATAAATTACTAATAATACCTGGATTGTTTTTATTCTATGCCAAATTAGTGAAACAAAATGACAAATGATCAATTTTTCCTAATTTTACTAAACAACGATTTAGAGTGGAATCATAATCGTTGGACACCACTAAAATTGTAAAACCATAGGACTTTAAGTCTTCCATCGACATCACTATTGAGACTCCAACAATCCACCTTGTAGTTTTCACCTTCGTACGTTGCACTTCCATTATGCACCATGCACGTTGTACCGTGTTACGATACTATCAATATTCATTGTCAAACTCGGTATTTTGTATTTCGACCATTCGCAATGCAACTTGCACCTTGGTACAGTGGAATTCAACTATGCATAGTGCACCTTAGTATGGTGCACTTCTACCAAGGTAGTGAAATGGCCGGGGTCGACATGAGATCAAAAAATGAAATAAATTTGTAATTATAGAATCGAATCATAATTTTGTAAGATTCCACGACTTTTTATAATAATAAATTTACAGTAGAAAATGCATTAGTTTTATACTATTGTTATTATTTTAATTTTTCACTTATTACTCAAATAAGAAAAATATATCAATAAATTACTAATAATACGGATTGTTTTTATTCTATGCCAAATTAGTGAAACAAAATGACAAATGATCAATTTTTCCTAATTTCAATAAACAACGATTTAGAGTGGAATCATAATCGTTGGACACCACTAAAATTGTAAAGCGATAGGACTTTAAGTCTTCAATTGACATCACTATTGAGACTCCCACAATCCACCTTGTACTTTTCACCATAGTACGTTGCACTTCCATTATGCACCATGCGCGTTGTACCGTGTTACAGTGCACTATCAATATTCATTGTCAACCTCGGTATTTTGTATTTCGACCATTCGTAATGCAACGTGCACCTTGGTACAATGGAATTCAACTATGCATAGTGCACCTTAGTATGGTGCACTTCCACCAAGGTAGTGAAATGACCGGGTCACCATGAGATAAAAAAATGAAATAAATTTGTAATTATAGAATCGAATCATAATTTTGTAAGATTCCACGACTTTTTATAATAATAAATTTACAGTAGAAAATGCATTAGTTTTATACTATTGTTATTATTTTAATTTTCACTTATTACTCGAATAAGAAAAATATATCAATAAATTACTAATAATACGTGGATTGTTTTTATTCTATGCCAAATCAGTGAAACAAAATGACAAATGATCAATTTTTCCTAATTTCACTTTAAACAACGATTTAGAGTGGAATCATAATCGTTGGACACCACTAAAATTGTAAAACCATAGGACTTTAAGTCTTCAATCGACATCACTATTGAGACTCCCACAATCCACCTTGTAGTTTTCACCTTAGTACGTTGCTCTTCCATTATGCACCATGCATGTTGTACCGTGTTACGGTGCACTATCAATATTCATTGTCAATCTCGGTATTTTGTATTTCGACCATTCGCAATACAACATGCACCTTGGTACGGTGGAATTCCACTATGCATAGTGCACCTTAGTATGGTGCACTTCCACCAAGGTAGTGAAATGACCGAGTCGACATGAGATCAAAAAATGAACTGAATTTGTAATTATAGGTTCGAATCATAATTTCGTAAGATTCCACGACTTTTTACAATAAAAAATTACGGTAGTAAATGCATTAGTTTTATACTATTGTTATTATTTTAATTCTCATTTATTACTCAAATAAGAGAAATATATCAATAAATTACTAATAATACCTGGATTGTTTTTATTCTATGCCAAATTAGTGAAACAAAATGACAAATGATCAATTTTTCCAAATTTCACTAAACAACGATTTAGAGTGGAATCATAATCGTTGGACACCACTAAAATTGTAAAACCATAGGACTTTAAGTCTTCCATCGACATCACTATTGAGACTCCAACAATCCACCTTGTAGTTTTCACCATAGTACGTTGCACTTCCATTATGCACCATGCACGTTGTAACGTGTTACGAACACTATCAATATTCATTATCAACCTCGGTATTTTGTATTTCGACCATTCGTAATGCAACGTGCACCTTGGTACAATGGAATTCAACTATGCATAGTGCACCTTAGTATGGTGGACTTCCACCAAGGTAGTGAAATGACCGAGTCGGCATGAGATCAAAAAATGAAGCTGAATTTGTAATTATAGGTTTGAATCATAATTTCGTAAGATTCCACGACTTTTTATAATAATTAATTTACGGTAGAAAATGCATTAGTTTTATACTATTGTTATTATTTTTAATTTTCACTTATTACTCGAATAAGAAAAATAAATCAATAAATTACTAATAATACTCGGATTGTTTTTATTCTATGCCAAATCGGTGAAACAAAATGACAAATGATCAATTTTTCCTAATTTCACTAAACAACGATTTAGAGTGGAATCATAATCGTTGGACACCACTAAAATTGTAAAACCATAGGACTTTAAGTCTTCAATCGACATCACTATTGAGACTCCCACAATCCACCTTGTAGTTTTCACCTTAGTACGTTGCTCTTCCATTATACACCATGCACGTTGTACCATGTTACGGTGCCTATCAATATTCATTGTCAATCTCGGTATTTTGTATTTCGACCATTCGCAATACAACATGCACCTTGGTACAGTGGAATTCCACTATGCATAGTGCACCTTAGTATGGTGCACTTCCACCAAGGTAGTGAAATGACCGAAGTCGGCATGAGATCAAAAAATGAACTAAATTTGTAATTATAGGTTCGAATCATAATTTCGTAAGATTCCACGACTTTTTATAATAATAAATTTACGGTAGTAAATGCATTGGTTTTATACTATTGTTATTATTTTAATTTTCACTTATTACTCGAATAAGAAAAATATATCAATAAATTACTAATAATACCTGGATTGTTTTTATTCTATGCCAAATCGGTGAAACAAAATGACAAATGATCAATTTTTCCTAATTTCACTAAACAACGATTTAGAGTGGAATCATAATCGTTGGACACCACTAAAATTGTAAAACCATAGGACTTTAAGTCTTCAATCGACATCACTATTGAGACTCCCACAATCCACCTTGTAGTTTTCACCTTAGTACGTTGCTCTTCCATTATGCACCATGCACGTTGTACCGTGTTACAGTGCACTATCAATATTCATTGTCAATCTCGATATTTTGTATTTCGACCATTCGCAATACAACATGCACCTTGGTACAGTGGAATTCCACTATGCATAGTGCACCTTAGTATGGTGCACTTCCACCAAGGTAGTGAAATGACCGAGTCGGCATGAGATCAAAAAAATGAACTAAATTTGTAATTATAGGTTCGAATCATAATTTCGTAAGATTCCACGACTTTTTATAATAATAAATTTACGGTAGTAAATGCATTGGTTTTATACTATTGTTATTATTTTAATTTTCACTTATTACTCGAATAAGAAAAATATATCAATAAATTACTAATAATACACGGATTGTTTTTATTTATTTATGCCAAATCGGTGAAACAAAATGACAAATGATCAATTTTTCCTAATTTCACTAAACAACGATTTAGAGTGGAATCATAATCGTTGGACACCACTAAAATTGTAAAACCATAGGACTTTAAGTCTTCAATCGACATCACTATTGAGACTCCCCCAATCCACCTTGTAGTTTTCACCTTAGTACGTTGCTCTTCCATTATGCACCATGCACGTTGTACCGTGTTACGTGCACTATCAATATTCATTGTCAATCTCGGTATTTTGTATTTCGACCATTCGCGATACAACATGCACCTCGGTACGGTGGAATTCCACTATGCATAGTGCACCTTAGTATGGTGCACTTCCACCAAGGTAGTGAAATGACCAGGTCGGCATGAGATCAAAAAATGAACTGAATTTGTAATTATAGGTTTGAATCATAATTTCGTAGATTCCACGACTTTTTATAATAATAAATTTACAGTAGTAAATGCATTAGTTTTATACTATTGTTATTATTTTAATTTTCACTTATTACTCGAATAAGAAAAATATATCAATAAATTACTAATAATACCTGGATTGTTTTTATTCTATGCCAAATCAGTGAAACAAAATGACAAATGATCAATTTTTCCTAATTTCACTAAACAACGATTTAGAGTGGAATCATAATCGTTGGACACCACTAAAATTGTAAAACCATAGGACATTAAGTCTTCAATCGACATCACTATTGAGACTCCCACAATCCACCTTGTAGTTTTCACCTTAGTACGTTGCTCTTCCATTATGCACCATGCACGTTGTACCGTGTTACAGTGCACTATCAATATTCATTGTCTAATCTCGGTATTTTGTATTTCGACCATTCGCAATACAACATGCACCTTGGTACAGTGGAATTCCACTATGCATAGTGCACCTTAGTATGGTGCACTTCCACCAAGGTAGTGAAATGACCGAAGTCGGCATAAGATCAAAAAATGAACTGAATTTGTAATTATAGGTTGAATCATAATTTCGTAAGATTCCACGACTTTTTATAATAATAAATTTACGGTAGTAAATGCATTAGTTTTATACTATTGTTATTATTTTAATTTTCACTTATTACTCGAATAAGAAAAATATATCAATAAATTACTAATAATACTCGGATTGTTTTTATTCTATGCCAAATCGGTGAAACAAAATGACAAATGATCAATTTTTCCTAATTTCACTAAACAACGATTTAGAGTGGAATCATAATCGTTGGACACCACTAAAATTGTAAAACCATAGGACTTTAAGTCTTCAATCGACATCACTATTGAGACTCCCACAATCCACCTTGTAGTTTTCACCTTAGTACGTTGCTCTTCCATTATGCACCATGCACGTTGTACCGTGTTACGGTCACCCGACTATCAATATTCATTGTCAATCTCGGTATTTTGTATTTCGACCATTCGCAATACAACATGCTCCTTTGCGTACAGTGGAATTCCACTATGCATAGTGCACCTTAGTATGGTGCACTTCCACCAAGGTAGTGAAATGACCAGGTCGGCATGAGATCAAAAAATGGACTGAATTTGTAATTATAGGTTTGAATCATAATTTCGTAAGATTCCACGACTTTTTATAATAATAAATTTACGGTAGTAAATGCATTAGTTTTATACTATTGTTATTATTTTAATTTTCACTTATTACTCGAATAAGAAAAATATATCAATAAATTACTAATAATACCTGGATTGTTTTTATTCTATGCCAAATCGATTGAAACAATATGACAAATGATCAATTTTTCCTAATTTCACTAAACAACGATTTAGAGTGGAATCATAATCGTTGGACACCACTAAAATTGTAAAACCATAGGACTTTAAGTCTTCATCGACATCACTATTGAGACTCCCACAATCCACCTTGTAGTTTTCACCTTAGTACGTTGCTCTTCCATTATGCACCATGCACGTTGTACCGTGTTACGGTGCACCATCAATATTCATTGTCAATCTCGGTATTTTGTATTTCGACCATTCGCAATACAACATGCACTCACAGGGCGATGGAATTCCAGTATGCATAGTTGCACCTTAGTATGGTGCACTTCCCACCACAGGTAGTGAAATGACCGGGTCGGCATGAGATCAAAAAATGAAACCGAATTTGTAATTATAGGTTTGAATCATAATTTCGTAAGATTCCACGACTTTTTATAATAATAAATTTACGGTAGTAAATGCATTAGTTTTATAATATTGTTATTATTTTAATTTTCACTTATTAGTCGAATAAGAAAAATATATCAATAAATTACTAATAATACACGGATTGTTTTTATTCTATGCCAAATCAGTGAAACAATATGACAAATGATCAATTTTTCCTAATTTCACTAAACAACGATTTAGAGTGGAATCATAATCGTTGGACACCACTAAAATTGTAAAACCATAGGACTTTAAGTCTTCAATCGACATCACTATTGAGACTCCCACAATCCACCTTGTAGTTTTCACCTTAGTACGTTGCTCTTCCATTATGCACCATGCACGTTGTACCGTGTTACAGTGCACTATCAATATTCATTGTCAATCTCGGTATTTTGTATTTCGACCATTCGCAATACAACATGCACCTTGGTACAGTGGAATTCGACTATGCATAGTGCACCCTAGTATGGTGCACTTCCACCAAGGTAGTGAAATGACAGGTCAGCATGAGATCAAAAAATGAACTGAATTTGTAATTATAGGTTTGAATCATAATTTCGTAAGATTCCACGACTTTTTATAATAATAAATTTACAGTAGTAAATGCATTAGTTTTATAATATTGTTATTATTTTAATTTTCACTTATTAGTCGAATAAGAAAAATATATCAATAAATTACTAATAATACCTGGATTGTTTTTATTCTATGCCAAATCAGTGAAACAATATGACAAATGATCAATTTTTCCTAATTTCACTAAACAACGATTTAGAGTGGAATCATAATCGTTGGACACCACTAAAATTGTAAAACCATAGGACTTTAAGTCTTCAATCGACATCACTATTGAGACTCCCACAATCCACCTTGTAGTTTTCACCTTAGTACGTTGCTCTTCCATTATGCACCATGCACGTTGTACCGTGTTACGAAGGTACACTATCAATATTCATTGTCAATCTCGGTATTTTGTATTTCGACCATTCGCAATACAACATGCACCTTGGTACAGTGGAATTCCACTATGCATAGTGCACCTTAGTATGGTGCACTTCCACCAAGGTAGTGAAATGACCGAGTCGGGATGAGATCAAAAAAATGAGCGGAATTTGTAATTATAGGTTTGAATCATAATTTCGTAAGATTCCACGACTTTTTATAATAATAAATTTACGATAGTAAATGCATTCGTTTTATAATATTGTTATTATTTTAATTTTCACTTATTACTCGAATAAGAAAAATATATCAATAAATTACTAATAATACATGGATTGTTTTTATTCTATGCCAAATCAGTGAAACAATATGACAAATGATCAATTTTTCCTAATTTCACTAAACAACGATTTAGAGTGGAATCATAATCGTTGGACACCACTAAAATTGTAAAACCATAGGACTTTAAGTCTTCAATCGACATCACTATTGAGACTCCCACAATCCACCCTTGTAGTTTTCACCTTAGTACGTTGCTCTTCCATTATGCACCATGCACGTTGTACCGTGTTACGATTGCCTATCAATATTCATTGTCAATCTCGGTATTTTGTATTTCGACCATTCGCAATACAACATGCACCTTGGTACGGTGGAATTCCACTATGCATAGTGCACCTTAGTATGGTGCACTTCCACCAAGGTAGTGAAATGACCGAATTGACATGAGATCAAAAAATGAACTGAATTTGTAATTATAGGTTTGAATCATAATTTCGTAAGATTCCACGACTTTTTATAATAATAAATTTACGGTAGTAAATGCATTAGTTTTATAATATTGTTATTATTTTAATTTTCACTTATTAGTCGAATAAGAAAAATATATCAATAAATTACTAATAATACCTGGATTGTTTTTATTCTATGCCAAATCAGTGAAACAATATGACAAATGATCAATTTTTCCTAATTTCACTAAACAACGATTTAGAGTGGAATCATAATCGTTGGACACCACTAAAATTGTAAAACCATAGGACTTTAAGTCTTCAATCGACATCACTATTGAGACTCCCACAATCCACCTTGTAGTTTTCACCTTAGTACGTTGCTCTTCCATTATGCACCATGCACGTTGTACCGTGTTACGGTGCATTATCAATATTCATTGTCAATCTCGGTATTTTGTATTTCGACCATTCGCAATACAACATGCACATGGTACAGTGGAATTCCACTATGCGTAGTGCACCTTAGTATGGTGCACTTCCACCAAGGTAGTGAAATGACCAGTCGGCATGAGATCAAAAAATGAAGCTGAATTTGTAATTATAGGTTTGAATCATAATTTCGTAAGATTCCACGACTTTTTATAATAATAAATTTACAGTAGTAAATGCATTGGTTTTATACTATTGTTATTATTTTAATTTTCACTTATTACTCGAATAAGAAAAATATATCAATAAATTACTAATAATACCTGGATTGTTTTTATTCTATGCCAAATCAGTGAAACAATATGACAAATGATCAATTTTTCCTAATTTCACTAAACAACGATTTAGAGTGGAATCATAATCGTTGGACACCACTAAAATTGTAAAACCATAGGACTTTAAGTCTTCAATCGACATCACTATTGAGACTCCCACAATCCACCTTGTAGTTTTCACCTTAGTGCGTTGCTCTTCCATTATGCACCATGCATGTTGTACCGTGTTATAGTGCACTATCAATATTCATTGTCAATCTCGGTATTTTGTATTTCGACCATTCGCAATACAACATGCACCTTGGTACAGTGGAATTCCACTATGCATAGTGCACCTTAGTATGGTGCAATTCCACCAAGGTAGTGAAATGACCAGGTCAGCATGAGATCAAAAAATGAACTGAATTTGTAATTATAGGTTCGAATCATAATTTCGTAAGATTCCACGACTTTTTATAATAATAAATTTACAGTAGTAAATGCATTGGTTTTATACTATTGTTATTATTTTAATTTTCACTTATTACTCGAATAAGAAAAATATATCAATAAATTACTAATAATACCTGGATTGTTTTTATTCTATGCCAAATCAGTGAAACAAAATGACAAATGATCAATTTTTCCTAATTTCACTAAACAACGATTTAGAGTGGAATCATAATCGTTGGACACCACTAAAATTGTAAAACCATAGGACTTTAAGTCTTCAATCGACATCACTATTGAGACTCCCACAATCCACCTTGTAGTTTTCACCTTAGTACGTTGCTCTTCCATTATGCCCCATGCATGTTGTACCGTGTTACAGTGCACTATCAATATTCATTGTCAATCTCGGTATTTTGTATTTCGACCATTCGCAATACAACATGCACCTTGGTACGATGGAATTCCACTATGCATAGTGCACCTTAGTATGGTGCAATTCCACCAAGGTAGTGAAATGACCGAGTCGGCATGAGATCAAAAAATGAACTGAATTTGTAATTATAGGTTCGAATCATAATTTCGTAAGATTCCACGACTTTTTACAATAAAAAATTACGGTAGTAAATGCATTAGTTTTATACTATTGTTATTATTTTAATTCTCATTTATTACTCAAATAAGAGAAATATATCAATAAATTACTAATAATACCTGGATTGTTTTTATTCTATGCCAAATTAGTGAAACAAAAAGACAAATGATCAATTTTTCCTAATTTCACTAAACAACGATTTAGAGTGGAATCATAATCGTTGGACACCACTAAAATTGTAAAACCATAGGACTTTAAGTCTTCCATCGACATCACTATTGAGACTCCAACAATCCACCTTGTAGTTTTCACCTTAGTACGTTGCACTTCCATTATGCACCATGCACGTTGTACCGTGTTACGATGCACTATCAATATTCATTGTCAACCTCGGTATTTTGTATTTCGACCATTCGTAATGCAACGTGCACCTTGGTACAATGGAATTCAACTATGCATAGTGCACCTTAGTATGGTGCACTTCTACCAAGGTAGTGAAATGACCGGGTCAGCATGAGATAGAAAAATGAAATAAATTTGTAATTATAGTATCGAATCATAATTTTGTAAGATTCCACGACTTTTTATAATACTAAATTTACAGTAGAAAATGCATTAGTTTTATACTATTGTTATTATTTTAATTTTCACTTATTACTGAAATAAGAAAAATATATCAATAAATTACTAATAATACCTGGATTGTTTTTATTCTATGCCAAATTAGTGAAACAAAATGACAAATGATCAATTTTTCCTAATTTCACTAAACAACGATTTAGAGTGGAATCATAATCGTTGGACACCACTAAAATTGTAAAACCATAGGACTTTAAGTCTTCCATCGACATCACTATTGAGACTCCAACAATCCACCTTGTAGTTTTCACCTTAGTACGTTGCACTTCCATTATGCACCATGCACGTTGTACCGTGTTACAGTGCACTATCAATATTCATTGTCAACCTCGGTATTTTGTATTTCGACCATTCGTAATGCAACGTGCACCTTGGTACAATGGAATTCCACTATGCATAGTGCACCTTAGTATGGTGCACTTCCACCAAGGTAGTGAAATGACCGAATTCGGCATGAGATCAAAAAATGAACTGAAATTTGTAATTATAGGTTTGAATCATAATTTCGTAAGATTCCATGACTTTTTATAATAATAAATTTACGGTAGTAAATGCATTAGTTTTATACTATTGTTATTATTTTAATTTTCACTTATTACTCGAATAAGAAAAATATATCAATAAATTACTAATAATACACGGATTGTTTTTATTCTATGCCAAATCAGTGAAACAATATGACAAATGATCAATTTTTCCTAATTTCACTAAACAACGATTTAGAGTGGAATCATAATCGTTGGACACCACTAAAATTGTAAAACCATAGGACTTTAAGTCTTCAATCGACATCACTATTGAGACTCCCACAATCCACCTTGTAGTTTTCACCTTAGTACGTTGCTCTTCCATTATGCACCATGCACGTTGTACCGTGTTACAGTGCACTATCAATATTCATTGTCAATCTCGGTATTTTGTATTTCGACCATTCGCAATACAACATGCACCTTGGTACAGTGGAATTCCACTATGCATAGTGCACCTTAGTATGGTGCACTTCCACCAAGGTAGTGAAATGACCGAGGTCGGCATGAGATCAAAAAATGAACTGAATTTGTAATTATAGGTTTGAATCATAATTTCGTAAGATTCCACGACTTTTTATAATAATAAATTTACAGTAGTAAATGCATTAGTTTTATAATATTGTTATTATTTTAATTTTCACTTATTACTCGAATAAGAAAAATATATCAATAAATTACTAATAATACCTGGATTGTTTTTATTCTATGCCAAATCAGTGAAACAATATGACAAATGATCAATTTTTCCTAATTTCACTAAACAACGATTTAGAGTGGAATCATAATCGTTGGACACCACTAAAATTGTAAAACCATAGGACTTTAAGTCTTCAATCGACATCACTATTGAGACTCCCACAATCCACCTTGTAGTTTTCACCTTAGTACGTTGCTCTTCCATTATGCACCATGCACGTTGTACCGTGTTACAGTGCACTATCAATATTCATTGTCAATCTCGGTATTTTGTATTTCGACCATTCGCAATACAACATGCACCTTGGTACAGTGGAATTCCACTATGCATAGTGCACCTTAGTATGGTGCACTTCCACCAAGGTAGTGAAATGACCGAATTCGGCATGAGATCAAAAAATGAACTGAATTTGTAATTATAGGTTTGAATCATAATTTCGTAAGATTCCACGACTTTTTATAATAATAAATTTACAGTAGTAAATGCATTAGTTTTATAATATTGTTATTATTTTAATTTTCACTTATTACTCGAATAAGAAAAATATATCAATAAATTACTAATAATACCTGGATTGTTTTTATTCTATGCCAAATCAGTGAAACAATATGACAAATGATCAATTTTTCCTAATTTCACTAAACAACGATTTAGAGTGGAATCATAATCGTTGGACACCACTAAAATTGTAAAACCATAGGACTTTAAGTCTTCAATCGACATCACTATTGAGACTCCCACAATCCACCTTGTAGTTTTCACCTTAGTGCGTTGCTCTTCCATTATGCACCATGCATGTTGTACCGTGTTACAGTGCACTATCAATATTCATTGTCAATCTCGGTATTTTGTATTTCGACCATTCGCAATACAACATGCACCTTGGTACGATGGAATTCCACTATGCATAGTGCACCTTAGTATGGTGCAATTCCACCAAGGTAGTGAAATGACCGAAGTCGGCATGAGATCAAAAAATGAGCTGAATTTGTAATTATAGGTTCGAATCATAATTTCGTAAGATTCCACGACTTTTTACAATAAAAAATTACGGTAGTAAATGCATTAGTTTTATACTATTGTTATTATTTTAATTCTCATTTATTACTCAAATAAGAGAAATATATCAATAAATTACTAATAATACACGGATTGTTTTTATTCTATGCCAAATTAGTGAAACAAAAAGACAAATGATCAATTTTTCCTAATTTCACTAAACAACGATTTAGAGTGGAATCATAATCGTTGGACACCACTAAAATTGTAAAACCATAGGACTTTAAGTCTTCCATCGACATCACTATTGAGACTCCAACAATCCACCTTGTAGTTTTCACCTTAGT
The DNA here is from genome assembly GCA_030674075.2 of Linum usitatissimum. Lineage (NCBI taxonomy): Eukaryota > Viridiplantae > Streptophyta > Magnoliopsida > Malpighiales > Linaceae > Linum > Linum usitatissimum. The sequence goes on along the minus strand of JAUJYP020001247.1, from coordinate 47,478 downwards.
ACGTTGCACTTCCATTATGCACCATGCACGTTGTACCGTGTTACGATTGCACTATCAATATTCATTGTCAACCTCGGTATTTTGTATTTCGACCATTCGTAATGCAACGTGCACCTTGGTACAATGGAATTCAACTATGCATAGTGCACCTTAGTATGGTGCACTTCTACCAAGGTAGTGAAATGGCCAAGATTCGGCATGAGATAGAAAAATGAAATAAATTTGTAATTATAGTATCGAATCATAATTTTGTAAGATTCCACGACTTTTTATAATACTAAATTTACAGTAGAAAATGCATTAGTTTTATACTATTGTTATTATTTTAATTTTCACTTATTACTGAAATAAGAAAAATATATCAATAAATTACTAATAATACCTGGATTGTTTTTATTCTATGCCAAATTAGTGAAACAAAATGACAAATGATCAATTTTTCCTAATTTCACTAAACAACGATTTAGAGTGGAATCATAATCGTTGGACACCACTAAAATTGTAAAACCATAGGACTTTAAGTCTTCCATCGACATCACTATTGAGACTCCAACAATCCACCTTGTAGTTTTCACCTTAGTACGTTGCACTTCCATTATGCACCATGCACGTTGTACCGTGTTACAGTGCACTATCAATATTCATTGTCAACCTCGGTATTTTGTATTTCGACCATTCGCAATGCAATGTGCACCTTGGTACAGTGGAATTCAACTATGCATAGTGCACCTTAGTATGGTGCACTTCTACCAAGGTAGTGAAATGACCGAGATTGACATGAGATCAAAAAATGAAATAAATTTGTAATTATACAATCGAATCATAATTTCGTAAGATTCCACGACTTTTTATAATAATAAATTTACAGTAGAAAATGCATTAGTTTTATACTATTGTTATTATTTTAATTTTCACTTATTACTCGACTAAGAAAAATATATCAATAAAGTACTAATAATACCTGGATTGTTTTTATTCTATGCCAAATCAGTGAAACAAAATGACAAATGATCATTTTTTCCTAATTTCACTAAACAATGATTTAGAGTGGAATCATAATCGTTGGACACCACTAAAATTGTAAAACCATAGGACTTTAAGTCTTCAATCGACATCACTATTGAGACTCCCACAATCCACCTTGTAGTTTTCACCTTAGTACGTTGCTCTTCCATTATGCACCATGCATGTTGTACCGTGTTACAGTGCACTGTCAATATTCATTGTCCATCTCGGTATTTTGTATTTCGACCATTCGCAATACAACATGCACCTTGGTATAGTGGAATTCTACTATGCATAGTGCACCTTAGTATGGTGCACTTCCACCAAGGTAGTGAAATGACCAGGTCAGCATGAGATTAAAAAATGAACTGAATTTGTAATTATAGGTTCGAATCATAATTTCGTAAGATTCCACGACTTTTTATAATAATAAATTTACGGTAGTAAATGCATTGGTTTTATACTATTGTTATTATTTTAATTTTCACTTATTACTCGAATAAGAAAAATATATCAATAAATTACTAATAATACCTGGATTGTTTTTATTCTATGCCAAATCGGTGAAACAAAATGACAAATGATCAATTTTTCCTAATTTCACTAAACAACGATTTAGAGTGGAATCATAATCGTTGGACACCACTAAAATTGTAAAACCATAGGACTTTAAGTCTTCAATCGACATCACTATTGAGACTCCCACAATCCACCTTGTAGTTTTCACCTTAGTACGTTGCTCTTCCATTAAACACCATGCACGTTGTACCGTGTTACAGTGCACTATCAATATTCATTGTCAATCTCGGTATTTTGTATTTCGACCATTCGCAATACAACATGCACCATGGTACGATGGAATTCCACTATGCATAGTGCACCTTAGTATGGTGCACTTCCACCAAGGTAGTGAAATGACCGAGTCGACATGAGTCAAAAAATGAACTAAATTTGTAATTATAGGTTCGAATCATAATTTCGTAAGATTCCACGACTTTTTATAATAATAAATTTACGGTAGTAAATGCATTGGTTTTATACTATTGTTATTATTTTAATTTTCACTTATTACTCGAATAAGAAAAATATATCAATAAATTACTAATAATACCTGGATTGTTTTTATTCTATGCCAAATCGGTGAAACAAAATGACAAATGATCAATTTTTCCTAATTTCACTAAACAACGATTTAGAGTGGAATCATAATCGTTGGACACCACTAAAATTGTAAAACCATAGGACTTTAAGTCTTCAATCGACATCACTATTGAGACTCCCACAATCCACCTTGTAGTTTTCACCTTAGTACGTTGCTCTTCCATTATGCACCATGCACGTTGTACCGTGTTACAGTGCACTATCAATATTCATTGTCAATCTCGGTATTTTGTATTTCGACCATTCGCAATACAACATGCACCTTTGTACAGTGGAATTCCACTATGCATAGTGCACCTTAGTATGGTGCACTTCCACCAAGGTAGTGAAATGACCAGGTCAGCATGAGATCAAAAAATGAACTGAATTTGTAATTATAGGTTTGAATCATAATTTCGTAAGATTCCATGACTTTTTATAATAATAAATTTACAGTAGTAAATGCATTAGTTTTATACTATTGTTATTATTTTAATTTTCACTTATTACTCGAATAAGAAAAATATATCAATAAATTACTAATAATACCTGGATTGTTTTTATTCTATGCCAAATCAGTGAAACAATATGACAAATGATCAATTTTTCCTAATTTCACTAAACAACGATTTAGAGTGGAATCATAATCATTGGACACCACTAAAATTGTAAAACCATAGGACTTTAAGTCTTCAATCGACATCACTATTGAGACTCCCACAATCCACCTTGTAGTTTTCACCATAGTACGTTGCTCTTCCATAATGCACCATGCATGTTGTACCGTGTTACAGTGCACTATCAATATTCATTGTCAATCTCGGTATTTTGTATTTCGACCATTCGCAATACAACATGCACCTTTGTACAGTGGAATTCCACTATGCATAGTGCACCTTAGTATGGTGCACTTCCACCAAGGTAGTGAAATGACCGGTCGGCATGAGATCAAAAAATGAACTGAATTTGTAATTATAGGTTTGAATCATAATTTCGTAAGATTCCATGACTTTTTATAATAATAAATTTACAGTAGTAAATGCATTAGTTTTATACTATTGTTATTATTTTAATTTTCACTTATTACTCGAATAAGAAAAATATATCAATAAATTACTAATAATACCTGGATTGTTTTTATTCTATGCCAAATCAGTGAAACAATATGACAAATGATCAATTTTTCCTAATTTCACTAAACAACGATTTAGAGTGGAATCATAATCATTGGACACCACTAAAATTGTAAAACCATAGGACTTTAAGTCTTCAATCGACATCACTATTGAGACTCCCACAATCCACCTTGTAGTTTTCACCATAGTACGTTGCTCTTCCATTATGCACCATGCATGTTGTACCGTGTTACAGTGCACTATCAATATTCATTGTCAATCTCGGTATTTTGTATTTCGACCATTCGCAATACAACATGCACCTTGGTACAGTGGAATTCCACTATGCATAGTGCACCTTAGTATGGTGCAATTCCACCAAGGTAGTGAAATGACCGAATTCGGCATGAGATCAAAAAATGAACTGAATTTGTAATTATAGGTTCGAATCATAATTTCGTAAGATTCCACGACTTTTTACAATAAAAAATTACGGTAGTAAATGCATTAGTTTTATACTATTGTTATTATTTTAATTCTCATTTATTACTCAAATAAGAGAAATATATCAATAAATTACTAATAATACCTGGATTGTTTTTATTCTATGCCAAATTAGTGAAACAAAATGACAAATGATCAATTTTTCCTAATTTCACTAAACAACGATTTAGAGTGGAATCATAATCGTTGGACACCACTAAAATTGTAAAACCATAGGACTTTAAGTCTTCCATCGACATCACTATTGAGACTCCAACAATCCACCTTGTAGTTTTCACCTTAGTACGTTGCACTTCCATTATGCACCATGCACGTTGTACCGTGTTACGGTGCACTATCAATATTCATTGTCAACCTCGGTATTTTGTATTTCGACCATTCGCAATGCAATGTGCACCTTGGTACGGTGGAATTCAACTATGCATAGTGCACCTTAGTATGGTGCACTTCTACCAAGGTAGTGAAATGACCGAGATTCGGCATGAGATCAAAAATGAAATAAATTTGTAATTATAGAATCGAATCATAATTTCGTAAGATTCCACGACTTTTTATAATAATAAATTTACGTAGAAAATGCATTAGTTTTTTACTATTGTTATTATTTTAATTTTCACTTATTACTCGAATAAGAAAAATATATCAATAAATTACTAATAATACCTGGATTGTTTTTATTCTATGCCAAATCAGTGAAACAAAATGACAAATGATCATTTTTTCCTAATTTCACTAAACAATGATTTAGAGTGGAATCATAATCGTTGGACACCACTAAAATTGTAAAACCATAGGACTTTAAGTCTTCAATCGACATCACTATTGAGACTCCCACAATCCACCTTGTAGTTTTTACCTTAGTACGTTGCTCTTCCATTATGCACCATGCATGTTGTACCGTGTTACAGTGCACTGTCAATATTCATTGTCCATCTCGGTATTTTGTATTTCGACCATTCGCAATACAACATGCACCTTGGTATAGTGGAATTCTACTATGCATAGTGCACCTTAGTATGGTGCACTTCCACCAAGGTAGTGAAATGACCAGGTCAGCATGAGATAAAAAAATGAACTGAATTTGTAATTATAGGTTCGAATCATAATTTCGTAAGATTCCACGACTTTTTACAATAAAAAATTACAGTAGTAAATGCATTAGTTTTATACTATTGTTATTATTTTAATTCTCATTTATTACTCAAATAAGAGAAATATATCAATAAATTACTAATAATACCCGGATTGTTTTTATTCTATGCCAAATTAGTGAAACAAAATGACAAATGATCAATTTTTCCTAATTTCACTAAACAACGATTTAGAGTGGAATCATAATCGTTGGACACCACTAAAATTGTAAAACCATAGGACTTTAAGTCTTCCATCGACATCACTATTGAGACTCCAACAATCCACCTTGTAGTTTTCACCTTAGTACGTTGCACTTCCATTATGCACCATGTACGTTGTACCGTGTTACAGTGCACTATCAATATTCATTGTCAACCTCGGTATTTTGTATTTCGACCATTCGTAATGCAACGTGCACCATGGTACAATGGAATTCAACTATGCATAGTGCACCTTAGTATGGTGCACTTCTACCAAGGTAGTGAAATGACCGGGTCAGCATGAGATCAAAAAATGAAATAAATTTGTAATTATAGTATCGAATCATAATTTTGTAAGATTCCACGACTCTTTATAATAATAAATTTACAGTAGAAAATGCATTAGTTTTATACTATTTTTATTATTTTAATTTTCACTTATTACTCAAATAAGAAAAATATATCAATAAATTACTAATAATACCTGGATTGTTTTTATTCTATGCCAAATTAGTGAAACAAAATGACAAATGATCAATTTTTCCTAATTTCACTAAACAACGATTTAGAGTGGAATCATAATCGTTGGACACCACTAAAATTGTAAAACCATAGGACTTTAAGTCTTCCATCGACATCACTATTGAGACTCCCACAATCCACCTTGTAGTTTTCACCTTAGTACGTTGCTCTTCCATTAAACACCATGCACGTTGTACCGTGTTACAGTGCACTATCAATATTCATTGTCAATCTCGGTATTTTGTATTTCGACCATTCGCAATACAACATGCACCTTGGTACAGTGGAATTCCACTATGCATAGTGCACCTTAGTATGGTGCACTTCCACCAAGGTAGTGAAATGACCGAATCGGCATGAGTCAAAAAATGAACTAAATTTGTAATTATAGGTTCGAATCATAATTTCGTAAGATTCCACGACTTTTTATAATAATAAATTTACAGTAGTAAATGCATTGGTTTTATACTATTGTTATTATTTTAATTTTCACTTATTACTCGAATAAGAAAAATATATCAATAAATTACTAATAATACACTGGATTGTTTTTATTCTATGCCAAATCGGTGAAACAAAATGACAAATGATCAATTTTTCCTAATTTCACTAAACAACGATTTAGAGTGGAATCATAATCGTTGGACACCACTAAAATTGTAAAACCATAGGACTTTAAGTCTTCAATCGACATCACTATTGAGACTCCCACAATCCACCTTGTAGTTTTCACCTTAGTACGTTGCTCTTCCATTATGCACCATGCACGTTGTACCGTGTTACGGTGCACTATCAATATTCATTGTCAATCTCGGTATTTTGTATTTCGACCATTCGCAATACAACATGCACCTTTGTACAATGGAATTCCACTATGCATAGTGCACCTTAGTATGGTGCACTTCCACCAAGGTAGTGAAATGACCGAGTCGGCATGAGATCAAAAAATGAACTGAATTTGTAATTATAGGTTTGAATCATAATTTCGTAAGATTCCATGACTTTTTATAATAATAAATTTACGGTAGTAAATGCATTAGTTTTATACTATTGTTATTATTTTAATTTTCACTTATTACTCGAATAAGAAAAATATATCAATAAATTACTAATAATACCTTGGATTGTTTTTATTCTATGCCAAATCAGTGAAACAATATGACAAATGATCAATTTTTCCTAATTTCACTAAACAACGATTTAGAGTGGAATCATAATCATTGGACACCACTAAAATTGTAAAACCATAGGACTTTAAGTCTTCAATCGACATCACTATTGAGACTCCCACAATCCACCTTGTAGTTTTCACCATAGTACGTTGCTCTTCCATAATGCACCATGCATGTTGTACCGTGTTACAGTGCACTATCAATATTCATTGTCAATCTCGGTATTTTGTATTTCGACCATTCGCAATACAACATGCACCTTTGTACGATGGAATTCCACTATGCATAGTGCACCTTAGTATGGTGCACTTCCACCAAGGTAGTGAAATGACCGTGTCAGCATGAGATCAAAAAATGAACTGAATTTGTAATTATAGGTTTGAATCATAATTTCGTAAGATTCCATGACTTTTTATAATAATAAATTTACAGTAGTAAATGCATTAGTTTTATACTATTGTTATTATTTTAATTTTCACTTATTACTCGAATAAGAAAAATATATCAATAAATTACTAATAATACCTCGGATTGTTTTTATTCTATGCCAAATCAGTGAAACAATATGACAAATGATCAATTTTTCCTAATTTCACTAAACAACGATTTAGAGTGGAATCATAATCATTGGACACCACTAAAATTGTAAAACCATAGGACTTTAAGTCTTCAATCGACATCACTATTGAGACTCCCACAATCCACCTTGTAGTTTTCACCATAGTACGTTGCTCTTCCATTATGCACCATGCATGTTGTACCGTGTTACGATGCACTATCAATATTCATTGTCAATCTCGGTATTTTGTATTTCGACCATTCGCAATACAACATGCACCTTGGTACGAGTGGAATTCCACTATGCATAGTGCACCTTAGTATGGTGCAATTCCACCAAGGTAGTGAAATGACCAGGTCAGCATGAGATCAAAAAATGAACTGAATTTGTAATTATAGGTTCGAATCATAATTTCGTAAGATTCCACGACTTTTTACAATAAAAAATTACAGTAGTAAATGCATTAGTTTTATACTATTGTTATTATTTTAATTCTCATTTATTACTCAAATAAGAGAAATATATCAATAAATTACTAATAATACCTAGATTGTTTTTATTCTATGCCAAATTAGTGAAACAAAATGACAAATGATCAATTTTTCCTAATTTCACTAAACAACGATTTAGAGTGGAATCATAATCGTTGGACACCACTAAAATTGTAAAACCATAGGACTTTAAGTCTTCCATCGACATCACTATTGAGACTCCAACAATCCACCTTGTAGTTTTCACCTTAGTACGTTGCACTTCCATTATGCACCATGCACGTTGTACCGTGTTACGGTGCACTATCAATATTCATTGTCAACCTCGGTATTTTGTATTTCGACCATTCGCAATGCAATGTGCACCTTGGTACAGTGGAATTCAACTATGCATAGTGCACCTTAGTATGGTGCACTTCTACCAAGGTAGTGAAATGACCGGGTCAGCATGAGATCAAAAATGAAATAAATTTGTAATTATAGAATCGAATCATAATTTCGTAAGATTCCACGACTTTTTATAATAATAAATTTACAGTAGAAAATGCATTAGTTTTTTACTATTGTTATTATTTTAATTTTCACTTATTACTCGAATAAGAAAAATATATCAATAAATTACTAATAATACCTGGATTGTTTTTATTCTATGCCAAATCAGTGAAACAAAATGACAAATGATCATTTTTTCCTAATTTCACTAAACAATGATTTAGAGTGGAATCATAATCGTTGGACACCACTAAAATTGTAAAACCATAGGACTTTAAGTCTTCAATCGACATCACTATTGAGACTCCCACAATCCACCTTGTAGTTTTTACCTTAGTACGTTGCTCTTCCATTATGCACCATGCATGTTGTACCGTGTTACAGTGCACTGTCAATATTCATTGTCCATCTCGGTATTTTGTATTTCGACCATTCGCAATACAACATGCACCTTGGTATAGTGGAATTCTACTATGCATAGTGCACCTTAGTATGGTGCACTTCCACCAAGGTAGTGAAATGACCGAATTCGGCATGAGATAAAAAAATGAACTGAATTTGTAATTATAGGTTCGAATCATAATTTCGTAAGATTCCACGACTTTTTACAATAAAAAATTACAGTAGTAAATGCATTAGTTTTATACTATTGTTATTATTTTAATTCTCATTTATTACTCAAATAAGAGAAATATATCAATAAATTACTAATAATACCTGGATTGTTTTTATTCTATGCCAAATTAGTGAAACAAAATGACAAATGATCAATTTTTCCTAATTTCACTAAACAACGATTTAGAGTGGAATCATAATCGTTGGACACCACTAAAATTGTAAAACCATAGGACTTTAAGTCTTCCATCGACATCACTATTGAGACTCCAACAATCCACCTTGTAGTTTTCACCTTAGTACGTTGCACTTCCATTATGCACCATGTACGTTGTACCGTGTTACGATGGCACTATCAATATTCATTGTCAACCTCGGTATTTTGTATTTCGACCATTCGTAATGCAACGTGCACCATGGTACAATGGAATTCAACTATGCATAGTGCACCTTAGTATGGTGCACTTCTACCAAGGTAGTGAAATGACCGGGTCGACATGAGATCAAAAAATGAAATAAATTTGTAATTATAGTATCGAATCATAATTTTGTAAGATTCCACGACTCTTTATAATAATAAATTTACGGTAGAAAATGCATTAGTTTTATACTATTTTTATTATTTTAATTTTCACTTATTACTCAAATAAGAAAAATATATCAATAAATTACTAATAATACCTGGATTGTTTTTATTCTATGCCAAATTAGTGAAACAAAATGACAAATGATCAATTTTTCCTAATTTCACTAAACAACGATTTAGAGTGGAATCATAATCGTTGGACACCACTAAAATTGTAAAACCATAGGACTTTAAGTCTTCCATCGACATCACTATTGAGACTCCAACAATCCACCTTGTAGTTTTCACCTTAGTACGTTGCACTTCCATTATGCACCATGCACGTTGTACCGTGTTACGATGCACTATCAATATTCATTGTCAACCTCGGTATTTTGTATTTCGACCATTCGCAATGCAATGTGCACCTTGGTACAGTGGAATTCAACTATGCATAGTGCACCTTAGTATGGTGCACTTCTACCAAGGTAGTGAAATGACCGGGTCAGCATGAGATCAAAAATGAAATAAATTTGTAATTATAGAATCGAATCATAATTTCGTAAGATTCCACGACTTTTTATAATAATAAATTTACGGTAGAAAATGCATTAGTTTTATACTATTATTATTATTTTAATTTTCACTTATTACTCGAATAAGAAAAATATATCAATAAATTACTAATAATACCTGGATTGTTTTTATTCTATGCCAAATCAGTGAAACAAAATGACAAATGATCAATTTTTCCTAATTTCACTAAACAACGATTTAGAGTGGAATCATAATCGTTGGACACCACTAAAATTGTAAAACCATAGGACTATAAGTCTTCAATCGACATCACTATTGAGACTCCCACAATCCACCTTGTACTTTTAACCTTAGTACGTTGCACTTCCATTATGCACCATGCACGTTGTACCGTGTTACAGTGCACTATCAATATTCTTTGTAAATCTCGGTATTTTGTATTTCGACCATTCGCAATGCAACGTGCACCTTGGTACAGTGGAATTCAACTATGCATAGTGCACCTTAGTATGGTGCACTTCCACCAAGGTAGTGAAATGACCCGGTCAGCATGAGATCAAAAAATGAAATAAATTTGTAATTGTAGAATCGAATCATAATTTCGTAAGATTCCACGACTTTTTATAATAATAAATTTACTGTAGAAAATGCATTAGTTTTATACTATTGGTATTATTTTAATTTTCACTTATTACTCAAATAAGAAAAATATATCAATAAATTACTAATAATACCTGGATTGTTTTTATTCTATGCCAAATCAGTGAAACAAAATGACAAATGATCAATTTTTCCTAATTTCACTAAACAACGATTTAGAGTGGAATTATAATCGTTGGACACCACTAAAATTGTAAAACCATAGGACTTTAAGTCTTCATTCGACATTACTATTGAGACTCCCACAATCCACCTTGTACTTTTAACCTTAGTACGTTGCACTTCGATTATGCACCATGCACGTTGTACCGTGTTACAGTGCACTATGAATATTCATTGTCAATCTCGGTATTTTGTATTTCGACCATTCGCAATGCAACGTGCACCTTGGTACAGTGGAAATCAACTATGCATAGTGCACCTTAGTATGATGCACTTCCACCAAGGTAGTGAAATGACCCGGTCAGCATGAGATCAAAAAATGAAATAAATTTGTAATTGTAGAATCGAATCATAATTTCGTAAGATTCCACGACTTTTTATAATAATAAATTTACATTAGAAAATGCATTAGTTTTATATTATTGTTATTATTTTAATTTTCACTTATTACTCAAATAAGAAAAATATATCAATAAATTACTAATAATACCTGGATTGTTTTTATTCTATGCCAAATCAGTGAAACAAAATGACAAATGATCAATTTTTCCTAATTTCACTAAACAACGATTTAGAGTGGAATTATAATCGTTGGATACCACTAAAATTGTAAAGCCATAGGACTTTAAGTCTTCTATCGACATCACTATTAAGACTCCCACAATCCACCTTGTACTTTTAACCTTAGTACGTTGCACTTCCATTATGCACCATGCACGTTGTACCGTGTTACAGTGCACTATGAATATTCATTGTCAATCTTGGTATTTTGTATTTCGACCATTCGCAATGCAACAAGCTCCTTGGTACAGTGGAATTCCACTATGCATAGTGCACCTTAGTATGGTGCACTTCCACCAAGGTAGTGAAATGACCGGGTCAGCATGAGATCAAAAAATGAAATAAATTTGTAATTGTAGAATCGAATCATAATTTCGTACGATTCCACGACTTTTTATAATAATAAATTTACAGTAGAAAATGCATTAGTTTGATACTATTGTTATTATTTTAATTTTCACTTATTACTCAAATAAGAAAAATATATCAATAAATTACTAATAATACCTTGATTGTTTTTATTCTATGCCAAATCAGTGAAACAAAATGACAAATGATCAATTTTTCCTAATTTCACTAAACAACGATTTAGAGTGGAATTATAATCGTTGGACACCACTAAAATTGTAAAACCATAGGACTTTAAGTCTTCAATCGACATCACTATTGAGACTCCCACAATCCACCTTGTACTTTTAACCTTAGTACGTTGCACTTCCATTATGCACCATGCACGTTGTACCGTGTTACAGTGCACTATGAATATACATTGTCAATCTCGGTATTTTGTATTTCAACCATTCGCAATACAACAAGCACCTTGGTACAGTGGAATTCCACTATGCATAGTGCACCTTAGTATGGTGCACTTCCACCAAGGTATTGAAATGACCAGGTTAGCATGAGATCAAAAAATGAGCTGAATTTGTAATTGTAGGTTCGAATCATAATTTCGTAAGATTCCACGACTTTTTATAATAATAAATTTACAGTAGAAAATGCATTAGTTTTATACTATTGTTATTATTTTAATTTTCACTTATCACTCAAATAAGAAAAATCTATCAATAAATTACTAATAATACCTGGATATTTTTATTCCATGCCAAATTAGTGAAACAAAATGACAAATGATCAATTTTTCCCGATTTCACTAAACAACGATTTTAAGTTGAATCATAATCGTTGGACACCACTAAAATTGTAAAACCATAGGACTTTAAGATTTCAATCGATATCACTATTGAGACTCCCACAATCCACCTTGTACTTTTAACCTTAGTACGTTGCACTTCCATTATGCACCATGCACGTTGTACCGTGTCATAGTGCGTTATGAATATACATTATCAATCTCGGTATTTTGTATTTCGACCATTCGCAATGCAACGTGCACCTTGGTACAATGGAATTCAACTATGCATAGTGCACCTTAGTATGGTGCACTTCCACCAAGGTAGTGAAATGACCCGGTCAGCATGAGATCAAAAAATGAAATAGATTTGTAATTGTAGAATCGAATCATAATTTCGTAAGATTCCACGACTTTTTATAATAATAAATTTACAGTAGAAAATGCATTAGTTTTATACTATTGTTATTATTTTAATTTTCACTTATTACTCAAATAAGAAAAATATATCAATAAATTACTAATAATACATGGATTGTTTTTATTCTATGCCAAATCAGTGAAACAAAATGACAAATGATCAATTTTTCCTAATTTCACTAAACAACGATTTAGAGTGGAATTATAATCGTTGGATACCACTAAAATTGTAAAGCCATAGGACTTTAAGTCTTCTATCGACATCACTATTAAGACTCCCACAATCCACCTTGTACTTTTAACCTTAGTACGTTGCACTTCCATTATGCACCATGCACGTTGTACCGTGTTACAGTGCACTATGAATATTCATTGTCAATCTCGGTATTTTGTATTTCGACCATTCGCAATGCAACAAGCCCCTTGGTACAGTGGAATTCCACTATGCATAGTGCACCTTAGTATGGTGCACTTCTACCAAGGTAGTGAAATGACCGGGTCAGCATGAGATCAAAAAATGAAATAAATTTGTAATTATACAATCGAATCATAATTTCGTAAGATTCCACGACTTTTTATAATAATAAATTTACAGTAGAAAATGCATTAGTTTTATACTATTGTTATTATTTTAATTTTCACTTATCACTCAAATAAGAAAAATCTATCAATAAATTACTAATAATACTCGGATATTTTTATTCCATGCCAAATTAGTGAAACAAAATGACAAATGATCAATTTTTCCTGATTTCACTAAACAACGATTTTAAGTTGAATCATAATCGTTGGACACCACTAAAATTGTAAAACCATAGGACTTTAAGATTTCAATCGATATCACTATTGAGACTCCCACAATCCACCTTGTACTTTTAACCTTAGTACGTTGCACTTCCATTATGCACCATGCACGTTGTACCGTGTCATAGTGCGTTATGAATATACATTATCAATCTCGGTATTTTGTATTTCGACCATTCGCAATGCAACGTGCACCTTGGTACAGTGGAATTCAACTATGCATAGTGCACCTTAGTATGGTGCACTTCCACCAAGGTAGTGAAATGACCCGGTCAGCATGAGATCAAAAAATGAAATAGATTTGTAATTGTAGAATCGAATCATAATTTCGTAAGATTCCACGACTTTTTATAATAATAAATTTACGGTAGAAAATGCATTAGTTTTATACTATTGTTATTATTTTAATTTTCACTTATTACTCAAATAAGAAAAATATATCAATAAATTACTAATAATACATGGATTGTTTTTATTCTATGCCAAATCAGTGAAACAAAATGACAAATGATCAATTTTTCCTAATTTCACTAAACAACGATTTAGAGTGGAATTATAATCGTTGGATACCACTAAAATTGTAAAGCCATAGGACTTTAAGTCTTCTATCGACATCACTATTAAGACTCCCACAATCCACCTTGTACTTTTAACCTTAGTACGTTGCACTTCCATTATGCACCATGCACGTTGTACCGTGTTACGTTGCACTATGAATATTCATTGTCAATCTCGGTATTTTGTATTTCGACCATTCGCAATGCAACAAGCCCCTTGGTACAGTGGAATTCCACTATGCATAGTGCACCTTAGTATGGTGCACTTCCACCAAGGTAGTGAAATGACCGGGTCAGCATGAGATCAAAAAATGAAATAAATTTATAATTGTAGAATCGAATCATAATTTCGTACGATTCCACGACTTTTTATAATAATAAATTTACAGTAGAAAATGCATTAGTTTTATACTATTGTTATTATTTTAATTTTCACTTATTACTCAAATAAGAAAAATATATCAATAAATTACTAATAATACATGGATTGTTTTTATTCTATGCCAAATCAGTGAAACAAAATGACAAATGATCAATTTTTCCTAATTTCACTAAACAACGATTTAGAGTGGAATTATAATCGTTGGATACCACTAAAATTGTAAAGCCATAGGACTTTAAGTCTTCTATCGACATCACTATTAAGACTCCCACAATCCACCTTGTACTTTTAACCTTAGTACGTTGCACTTCCATTATGCACCATGCACGTTGTACCGTGTTACAGTGCACTATGAATATTCATTGTCAATCTCGGTATTTTGTATTTCGACCATTCGCAATGCAACAAGCCCCTTGGTACGGTGGAATTCCACTATGCATAGTGCACCTTAGTATGGTGCACTTCCACCAAGGTAGTGAAATGACCGGGATCAGCATGAGATCAAAAAATGAAATAAATTTATAATTGTAGAATCGAATCATAATTTCGTACGATTCCACGACTTTTTATAATAATAAATTTACAGTAGAAAATGCATTAGTTTTATACTATTGTTATTATTTTAATTTTCACTTATTACTCAAATAAGAAAAATATATCAATAAATTACTAATAATACCTTGATTGTTTTTATTCTATGCCAAATCAGTGAAACAAAATGACAAATGATCAATTTTTCCTAATTTCACTAAACAACGATTTAGAGTGGAATTATAATCGTTGGACACCACTAAAATTGTAAAACCATAGGACTTTAAGTCTTCAATCGACATCACTATTGAGACTCCCACAATCCACCTTGTACTTTTAACCTTAGTACGTTGCACTTCCATTATGCACCATGCACGTTGTACCGTGTTACAGTGCACTATGAATATACATTGTCAATCTCGGTATTTTGTATTTCAACCATTCGCAATACAACAAGCACCTTGGTACAGTGGAATTCCACTATGCATAGTGCACCTTAGTATGGTGCACTTCCACCAAGGTATTGAAATGACCAGGTTAGCATGAGATCAAAAAATGAGCTGAATTTGTAATTGTAGGTTCGAATCATAATTTCGTAAGATTCCACGACTTTTTATAATAATAAATTTACGGTAGAAAATGCATTAGTTTTATACTATTGTTATTATTTTAATTTTCACTTATCACTCAAATAAGAAAAATCTATCAATAAATTACTAATAATACCTGGATATTTTTATTCCATGCCAAATTAGTGAAACAAAATGACAAATGATCAATTTTTCCCGATTTCACTAAACAACGATTTTAAGTTGAATCATAATCGTTGGACACCACTAAAATTGTAAAACCATAGGACTTTAAGATTTCAATCGATATCACTATTGAGACTCCCACAATCCACCTTGTACTTTTAACCTTAGTACGTTGCACTTCCATTATGCACCATGCACGTTGTACCGTGTCATAGTGCGTTATGAATATACATTATCAATCTCGGTATTTTGTATTTCGACCATTCGCAATGCAACGTGCACCTTGGTACGGTGGAATTCAACTATGCATAGTGCACCTTAGTATGGTGCACTTCCACCAAGGTAGTGAAATGACCCGGTCAGCATGAGATCAAAAAATGAAATAGATTTGTAATTGTAGAATCGAATCATAATTTCGTAAGATTCCACGACTTTTTATAATAATAAATTTACAGTAGAAAATGCATTAGTTTTATACTATTGTTATTATTTTAATTTTCACTTATTACTCAAATAAGAAAAATATATCAATAAATTACTAATAATACATGGATTGTTTTTATTCTATGCCAAATCAGTGAAACAAAATGACAAATGATCAATTTTTCCTAATTTCACTAAACAACGATTTAGAGTGGAAATATAATCGTTGGATACCACTAAAATTGTAAAGCCATAGGACTTTAAGTCTTCTATCGACATCACTATTAAGACTCCCACAATCCACCTTGTACTTTTAACCTTAGTACGTTGCACTTCCATTATGCACCATGCACGTTGTACCGTGTTACAGTGCACTATGAATATTCATTGTCAATCTCGGTATTTTGTATTTCGACCATTCGCAATGCAACAAGCCCCTTGGTACAGTGGAATTCCACTATGCATAGTGCACCTTAGTATGGTGCACTTCCACCAAGGTAGTGAAATGACCGGGGTCGGCATGAGATCAAAAAATGAAATAAATTTATAATTGTAGAATCGAATCATAATTTCGTACGATTCCACGACTTTTTATAATAATAAATTTACAGTAGAAAATGCATTAGTTTTATACTATTGTTATTATTTTAATTTTCACTTATTACTCAAATAAGAAAAATATATCAATAAATTACTAATAATACCTTGATTGTTTTTATTCTATGCCAAATCAGTGAAACAAAATGACAAATGATCAATTTTTCCTAATTTCACTAAACAACGATTTAGAGTGGAATTATAATCGTTGGACACCACTAAAATTGTAAAACCATAGGACTTTAAGTCTTCAATCGACATCACTATTGAGACTCCCACAATCCACCTTGTACTTTTAACCTTAGTACGTTGCACTTCCATTATGCACCATGCACGTTGTACCGTGTTACGGCACTATGAATATACATTGTCAATCTCGGTATTTTGTATTTCAACCATTCGCAATACAACAAGCACCTTGGTACGGTGGAATTCCACTATGCATAGTGCACCTTAGTATGGTGCACTTCCACCAAGGTATTGAAATGACCAAAGTTAGCATGAGATCAAAAAATGAGCTGAATTTGTAATTGTAGGTTCGAATCATAATTTCGTAAGATTCCACGACTTTTTATAATAATAAATTTACAGTAGAAAATGCATTAGTTTTATACTATTGTTATTATTTTAATTTTCGAGTTATCACTCAAATAAGAAAAATCTATCAATAAATTACTAATAATACCCGGATATTTTTATTCCATGCCAAATTAGTGAAACAAAATGACAAATGATCAATTTTTCCCCGATTTCACTAAACAACGATTTTAAGTTGAATCATAATCGTTGGACACCACTAAAATTGTAAAACCATAGGACTTTAAGATTTCAATCGATATCACTATTGAGACTCCCACAATCCACCTTGTACTTTTCACCTTAGTACGTTGCACTTCCATTATGCACCTTGCACGTTGTACCGTGTCATAGTGCGCTATCAATATTCATTGTCAACCTCGGTATTTTGTATTTCGACCATTCGCAATGCAACGTGCACCTTGGTACAGTGGAATTCAACTATGCATAGTGCACCTTAGTATGGTGCACTTCCACCAAGGTAGTGAAATGACCCGGTCAGCATGAGATCAAAAAATGAAATAAATTTGTAATTGTAGAATCGAATCATAATTTCGTAAGATTCCATGACTTTTTATAATAATAAATTTACAGTAGAAAAAGCATTAGTTTTATACTATTGTTATTATTTTAATTTTCACTTATTACTCAAATAAGAAAAATATATCAATAAGTTACTAATAATACCTGGATTGTTTTTATTCTATGCCAAATCAGTGAAACAAAATGACAAATGATCAATTTTTCCTAATTTCACTAAACAACGATTTAGAGTGGAATTATAATCGTTGGACACCACTAAAATTGTAAAACCATAGGACTTTAAGTCTTCAATCGACATCACTATTGAGACTCCCACAATCCACCTTGTACTTTTAACCTTAGTACGTTGCACTTCCATTATGCACCATGCACGTGTACCGTGTTACAGTGCACTATGAATATTCTTTGTCAATCTCGGTATTTTGTATTTCGACCATTCGCAATGCAACGTGCACCTTGGTACAGTGGAATTCAACTATGCATAGTGCACCTTAGTATGGTGCACTTCCAACAAGGTAGTGAAATGACCCGGTCAGCATGCGATCAAAAAATGAAATAAATTTGTAATTGTAGAATCGAATCATAATTTCGTAAGATTCCACGACTTTTTATAATAATAAATTTACAATAGAAAATGCATTAGTTTTATACTATTTTTATTATTTTAATTTTCACTTATTACTCAAATAAGAAAAATATATCAATAAATTACTAATAATACCTGGATTGTTTTTATTCTATGCCAAATCAGTGAAATAAAATGACAAATGATCAATTTTTCCTAATTTCACTAAACAACGATTTAGAGTGGAATTATAATCGTTGGACACCACTAAAATTGTAAAACCATAGGACTTTAAGTCTTCAATCGACATCACTATTGAGACTCCCACAATCCACCTTGTAGTTTTAACCTTAGTACGTTGCACGTCCATTATGCACCATGCACGTTGTACCGTGTTACGTTGCACTATCAATATTCTTTGTCAATCTCGGTATTTTGTATTTCGACCATTCGCAATGCAACGTGCACCTTGGTACAGTGGAATTCAACTATGCATAGTGCACCTTAGTATGGTGCACTTCCACCAAGGTAGTGAAATGACCCGGTCAGCATGCGATCAAAAAATGAAATAAATTTGTAATTGTAGAATCGAATCATAATTTCGTAAGATTCCACGACTTTTTATAATAATAAATTTACAGTAGAAAATGCATTAGTTTTATACTATTTTTATTATTTTAATTTTCACTTATTACTCAAATAAGAAAAATATATCAATAAATTACTAATAATACCTGGATTGTTTTTATTCTATGCCAAATCAGTGAAATAAAATGACAAATGATCAATTTTTCCTAATTTCACTAAACAACGATTTAGAGTGGAATTATAATCGTTGGACACCACTAAAATTGTAAAACCATAGGACTTTAAGTCTTCAATCGACATCACTATTGAGACTCCCACAATCCACCTTGTAGTTTTAACCTTAGTACGTTGCACGTCCATTATGCACCATGCACGTTGTACCGTGTTACAGTGCACTATCAATATTCTTTGTCAATCTCGGTATTTTGTATTTCGACCATTCGCAATGCAACGTGCACCTTGGTACAGTGGAATTCAACTATGCATAGTGCACCTTAGTATGGTGCACTTCCACCAAGGTAGTGAAATGACCCGGTCAGCATGAGATCAAAAAATGAAATAAATTTGTAATTGTAGAATCGAATCATAATTTCGTAAGATTCCATGACTTTTTATAATAATAAATTTACAGTAGAAAATGCATTTGTTTTATACTATTGTTATTATTTTAATTTTCACTTATTACTCAAATAAGAAAAATATATCAATAAATTACTAATAATACCTGGATTGTTTTTATTCTATGCCAAATCAGTGAAACAAAATGACAAATGATCAATGTTTCCTAATTTCACTAAACAACGATTTAGAGTGGAATTATAATCGTTGGACACCACTAAAATTGTAAAACCATAGGACTTTAAGTCTTCAATCGACATCACTATTGAGACTCCCACAATCCACCTTGTACTTTTAACCTTAGTACGTTGCACTTCCATTATGCACCATGCACGTTGTACCGTGTTACAGTGCACTATGAATATACATTATCAATCTCGGTATTTTGTATTTCGACCATTCACAATGCAACGTGCACCTTGGTACAGTGGAATTCAACTATGCATAGTGCACCTTAGTATGGTGCACTTCCACCAAGGTAGTGAAATGACCCGGTCAGCATGAGATCAAAAAATGAAATAAATTTGTAATTGTAGAATCGAATCATAATTTCGTAAGATTCCACGACTTTTTATAATAATAAATTTACAGTAGAAAATGCATTAGTTTTATACTATTGGTATTATTTTAATTTTCACTTATTACTCAAATAAGAAAAATATATCAATAAATTACTAATAATACCTGGATTGTTTTTATTCTATGCCAAATCAGTGAAACAAAATGACAAATGATCAATTTTTCCTAATTTCACTAAACAACAATTTAGAGTGGAATTATAATCGTTGGACACCACTAAAATTGTAAAACCATAGGACTTTAAGTCTTCAATCGACATCACTATTGAGACTCCCACAATCCACCTTGTACTTTTAACCTTAGTACGTTGCACTTCCATTATGCACCATGCACGTTGTACCGTGTTACAGTGCACTATGAATATTCATTGTCGATCTCGGTATTTTGTATTTCGACCATTCGCAATGCAATGTGCACCTTGGTACAGTGGAATTCAACTATGCATAGTGCACCTTAGTATGGTGCACTTCCACCAAAGTAGTGAAATGACCCGGTCAGCATGAGATCAAAAAATGAAATAAATTTGTAATTGTAGAATCGAATCATAATTTCGTAAGATTCCACGACTTTTTATAATAATAAATTTACAGTAGAAAATGCATTAGTTTTATACTATTGTTATTATTTTAATTTTCACTTATTACTCAAATAAGAAAAATATATCAATAAATTACTAATAATACCTGGATTGTTTTTATTCTATGCCAAATCAGTGAAACAAAATGACAAATGATCAATTTTTCCTAATTTCACTAAACAACGATTTAGAGTGGAATTATAATCGTTGGATACCACTAAAATTGTAAAACCATAGGACTTTAAGTCTTCAATCGACATCACTATTAAGACTCCCACAATCCTCCTTGTACTTTTAACCTTAGTACGTTGCACTTCCATTATGCACCATGCACGTTGTACCGTGTTACAGTGCACTATGAATATTCATTGTCAATCTCGGTATTTTGTATTTCGACCATTCGCAATACAACAAGCCCCTTGGTACGAGTGGAATTCCACTATGCATAGTGCACCTTAGTATGGTGCACTTCCACCAAGGTAGTGAAATGACCGGGTCAGCATGAGATCAAAAAATGAAATAAATTTGTAATTGTAGAATCGAATCATAATTTCGTACGATTCCACGACTTTTTATAATAATAAATTTACAGTAGAAAATGCATTAGTTTTATACTATTGTTATTATTTTAATTTTCAGTTATCACTCAAATAAGAAAAATCTATCAATAAATTACTAATAATACCTGGATATTTTTATTCCATGCCAAATTAGTGAAACAAAATGACAAATGATCAATTTTTCCTGATTTCACTAAACAACGATTTTAAGTTGAATCATAATCGTTGGACACCACTAAAATTGTAAAACCTTAGGACTTTGAGTCTTCCATCGACATCACTATTGAGACTCCAACAATCCACCTTGTAGTTTTCACCTTAGTACGTTGCACTTCCATTATGCACCATGCACGTTGTACCGTGTTACAGTGCACTATCAATATTCATTGTCAACCTCGGTATTTTGTATTTCGACCATTCGCAATGCAATGTGCACCTTGGTATAGTGGAATTCAACTATGCATAGTGCACCTTAGTATGGTGCACTTCTACCAAGGTAGTGAAATGACCGGGTCAGCATGAGATCAAAAAATGAAATAAATTTGTAATTATACAATCGAATCATAATTTCGTAAGATTCCACGACTTTTTATAATAATAAATTTACGGTAGAAAATGCATTAGTTTTATACTATTGTTATTATTTTAATTTTCACTTATTACTCGAATAAGAAAAATATATCAATAAAGTACTAATAATACCTGGATTGTTTTTATTCTATGCCAAATCAGTGAAACAAAATGACAAATGATCATTTTTTCCTAATTTCACTAAACAATGATTTAGAGTGGAATCATAATCGTTGGACACCACTAAAATTGTAAAACCATAGGACTTTAAGTCTTCAATCGACATCACTATTGAGACTCCCACAATCCACCTTGTAGTTTTCACCTTAGTACGTTGCTCTTCCATTATGCACCATGCATGTTGTACCGTGTTACAGTGCACTGTCAATATTCATTGTCCATCTCGGTATTTTGTATTTCGACCATTCGCAATACAACATGCACCTTGGTATAGTGGAATTCTACTATGCATAGTGCACCTTAGTATGGTGCACTTCCACCAAGGTAGTGAAATGACCGAAGTCAGCATGAGATAAAAAAATGAACTGAATTTGTAATTATAGGTTCGAATCATAATTTCGTAAGATTCCACGACTTTTTATAATAATAAATTTACAGTAGTAAATGCATTGGTTTTATACTATTGTTATTATTTTAATTTTCACTTATTACTCGAATAAGAAAAATATATCAATAAATTACTAATAATACCTGGATTGTTTTTATTCTATGCCAAATCAGTGAAACAAAATGACAAATGATCAATTTTTCCTAATTTCACTAAACAACGATTTAGAGTGGAATCATAATCGTTGGACACCACTAAAATTGTAAAACCATAGGACTTTAAGTCTTCAATCGACATCACTATTGAGACTCCCACAATCCACCTTGTAGTTTTCACCTTAGTACGTTGCTCTTCCATTAAACACCATGCACGTTGTACCGTGTTACAGTGCACTATCAATATTCATTGTCAATCTCGGTATTTTGTATTTCGACCATTCGCAATACAACATGCACCTTGGTACGGTGGAATTCCACTATGCATAGTGCACCTTAGTATGGTGCACTTCCACCAAGGTAGTGAAATGACCAGGTCAGCATGAGATCAAAAAATGAAATAAATTTGTAATTGTAGAATCGAATCATAATTTCGTACGATTCCACGACTTTTTATAATAATAAATTTACAGTAGAAAATGCATTAGTTTTATACTATTGTTATTATTTTAATTTTCACTTATTACTCAAATAAGAAAAATATATCAATAAATTACTAATAATACCTGGATTGTTTTTATTCTATGCCAAATCAGTGAAACAAAATGACAAATGATCAATTTTTCCTAATTTCACTAAACAACGATTTAGAGTGGAATTATAATCGTTGGATACCACTAAAATTGTAAAACCATAGGACTTTAAGTCTTCAATCGACATCACTATTAAGACTCCCACAATCCTCCTTGTACTTTTAACCTTAGTACGTTGCACTTCCATTATGCACCATGCACGTTGTACCGTGTTACAGTGCACTATGAATATTCATTGTCAATCTCGGTATTTTGTATTTCGACCATTCGCAATACAACAAGCCCCTTGGTACAGTGGAATTCCACTATGCATAGTGCACCTTAGTATGGTGCACTTCCACCAAGGTAGTGAAATGACCGGGTCAGCATGAGATCAAAAAATGAAATAAATTTGTAATTGTAGAATCGAATCATAATTTCGTACGATTCCACGACTTTTTATAATAATAAATTTACAGTAGAAAATGCATTAGTTTTATACTATTGTTATTATTTTAATTTTCACTTATTACTCAAATAAGAAAAATATATCAAGAAATTACTAATAATACATGGATTGTTTTTATTCTATGCCAAATCAGTGAAACAAAATGACAAATGATCAATTTTTCCTAATTTCACTAAACAACGATTTAGAGTGGAATCATAATCGTTGGACACCACTAAAATTGTAAAACCTTAGGACTTTAAGTCTTCCATCGACATCACTATTGAGACTCCAACAATCCACCTTGTAGGTTTCACCTTAGTACGTTGCACTTCCATTATGCACCATGCACGTTGTACCGTGTTACAGTGCACTATCAATATTCATTGTCAACCTCGGTATTTTGTATTTCGACCATTCGCAATGCAATGTGCACCTTGGTATAGTGGAATTCAACTATGCATAGTGCACCTTAGTATGGTGCACTTCTACCAAGGTAGTGAAATGACCGGATTCGGCATGAGATCAAAAAATGAAATAAATTTGTAATTATACAATCGAATCATAATTTCGTAAGATTCCACGACTTTTTATAATAATAAATTTACAGTAGAAAATGCATTAGTTTTATACTATTGTTATTATTTTAATTTTCACTTATTACTCGAATAAGAAAAATATATCAATAAAGTACTAATAATACCTGGATTGTTTTTATTCTATGCCAAATCAGTGAAACAAAATGACAAATGATCATTTTTTCCTAATTTCACTAAACAATGATTTAGAGTGGAATCATAATCGTTGGACACCACTAAAATTGTAAAACCATAGGACTTTAAGTCTTCAATCGACATCACTATTGAGACTCCCACAATCCACCTTGTAGTTTTCACCTTAGTACGTTGCTCTTCCATTATGCACCATGCATGTTGTACCGTGTTACAGTGCACTGTCAATATTCATTGTCCATCTCGGTATTTTGTATTTCGACCATTCGCAATACAACATGCACCTTGGTATAGTGGAATTCTACTATGCATAGTGCACCTTAGTATGGTGCACTTCCACCAAGGTAGTGAAATGACCAGGTCAGCATGAGATAAAAAAATGAACTGAATTTGTAATTATAGGTTCGAATCAAAATTTCGTAAGATTCCACGACTTTTTATAATAATAAATTTACAGTAGTAAATGCATTGGTTTTATACTATTGTTATTATTTTAATTTTCACTTATTACTCGAATAAGAAAAATATATCAATAAATTACTAATAATACCTGGATTGTTTTTATTCTATGCCAAATCGGTGAAACAAAATGACAAATGATCAATTTTTCCTAATTTCACTAAACAACGATTTAGAGTGGAATCATAATCGTTGGACACCACTAAAATTGTAAAACCATAGGACTTTAAGTCTTCAATCGACATCACTATTGAGACTCCCACAATCCACCTTGTAGTTTTCACCTTAGTACGTTGCTCTTCCATTAAACACCATGCACGTTGTACCGTGTTACAGTGCACTATCAATATTCATTGTCAATCTCGGTATTTTGTATTTCGACCATTCGCAATACAACATGCACCTTGGTACAGTGGAATTCCACTATGCATAGTGCACCTTAGTATGGTGCACTTCCACCAAGGTAGTGAAATGACCAGGTCAGCATGAGTCAAAAAATGAACTAAATTTGTAATTATAGGTTCGAATCATAATTTCGTAAGATTCCACGACTTTTTATAATAATAAATTTACAGTAGTAAATGCATTGGTTTTATACTATTGTTATTATTTTAATTTTCACTTATTACTCGAATAAGAAAAATATATCAATAAATTACTAATAATACTCGGATTGTTTTTATTCTATGCCAAATCGGTGAAACAAAATGACAAATGATCAATTTTTCCTAATTTCACTAAACAACGATTTAGAGTGGAATCATAATCGTTGGACACCACTAAAATTGTAAAACCATAGGACTTTAAGTCTTCAATCGACATCACTATTGAGACTCCCACAATCCACCTTGTAGTTTTCACCTTAGTACGTTGCTCTACCATTATGCACCATGCACGTTGTACCGTGTTACAGTGCACTATCAATATTCATTGTCAATCTCGGTATTTTGTATTTCGACAATTCGCAATACAACATGCACCTTTGTACAGTGGAATTCCACTATGCATAGTGCACCTTAGTATGGTGCACTTCCACCAAGATAGTGAAATGACCAGGTCAGCATGAGATCAAAAAATGAAATAAATTTGTAATTATAGAATCGAATCATAATTTCGTAAGATTCCACGACTTTTTATAATAATAAATTTACGGTAGAAAATGCATTAGTTTTATACTATTGTTATTATTTTAATTTTCACTTATTACTCGAATAAGAAAAATATATCAATAAATTACTAATAATACCCGGATTGTTTTTATTCTATGCCAAATCAGTGAAACAAAATGACAAATGATCATTTTTTCCTAATTTCACTAAACAATGATTTAGAGTGGAATCATAATCGTTGGACACCACTAAAATTGTAAAACCATAGGACTTTAAGTCTTCAATCGACATCACTATTGAGACTCCCACAATCCACCTTGTAGTTTTCACCTTAGTACGTTGCTCTTCCATTATGCACCATGCATGTTGTACCGTGTTACAGTGCACTGTCAATATTCATTGTCCATCTCGGTATTTTGTATTTCGACCATTCGCAATACAACATGCACCTTGGTATAGTGGAATTCTACTATGCATAGTGCACCTTAGTATGGTGCACTTCCACCAAGGTAGTGAAATGACCAGGTCAGCATGAGATAAAAAAATGAACTGAATTTGTAATTATAGGTTCGAATCATAATTTCGTAAGATTCCACGACTTTTTACAATAAAAAATTACAGTAGTAAATGCATTAGTTTTATACTATTGTTATTATTTTAATTCTCATTTATTACTCAAATAAGAGAAATATATCAATAAATTACTAATAATACCTGGATTGTTTTTATTCTATGCCAAATTAGTGAAACAAAATGACAAATGATCAATTTTTCCTAATTTCACTAAACAACGATTTAGAGTGGAATCATAATCGTTGGACACCACTAAAATTGTAAAACCATAGGACTTTAAGTCTTCCATCGACATCACTATTGAGACTCCAACAATCCACCTTGTAGTTTTCACCTTAGTACGTTGCACTTCCATTATGCACCATGTACGTTGTACCGTGTTACAGTGCACTATCAATATTCATTGTCAACCTCGGTATTTTGTATTTCGACCATTCGTAATGCAACGTGCACCTTGGTACAATGGAATTCAACTATGCATAGTGCACCTTAGTATGGTGCACTTCTACCAAGGTAGTGAAATGACCGGGTCAGCATGAGATCAAAAAATGAAATAAATTTGTAATTATAGTATCGAATCATAATTTTGTAAGATTCCACGACTCTTTATAATAATAAATTTACAGTAGAAAATGCATTAGTTTTATACTATTGTTATTATTTTAATTTTCACTTATTACTCAAATAAGAAAAATATATCAATAAATTACTAATAATACCTGGATTGTTTTTATTCTATGCCAAATCAGTGAAACAAAATGACAAATGATCAATTTTTCCTAATTTCACTAAACAACGATTTAGAGTGGAATTATAATCGTTGGATACCACTAAAATTGTAAAGCCATAGGACTTTAAGTCTTCTATCGACATCACTATTAAGACTCCCACAATCCACCTTGTACTTTTAACCTTAGTACGTTGCACTTCCATTATGCACCATGCACGTTGTACCGTGTTACGATTGCACTATGAATATTCATTGTCAATCTTGGTATTTTGTATTTCGACCATTCGCAATGCAACAAGCCCCTTGGTACGGTGGAATTCCACTATGCATAGTGCACCTTAGTATGGTGCACTTCCACCAAGGTAGTGAAATGACCGGGTTCGGCATGAGATCAAAAAATGAAATAAATTTGTAATTGTAGAATCGAATCATAATTTCATACGATTCCACGACTTTTTATAATAATAAATTTACAGTAGAAAATGCATTAGTTTGATACTATTGTTATTATTTTAATTTTCACTTATTACTCAAATAAGAAAAATATATCAATAAATTACTAATAATACCTTGATTGTTTTTATTCTATGCCAAATCAGTGAAACAAAATGACAAATGATCAATTTTTCCTAATTTCACTAAACAACGATTTAGAGTGGAATTATAATCGTTGGACACCACTAAAATTGTAAAACCATAGGACTTTAAGTCTTCAATCGACATCACTATTGAGACTCCCACAATCCTCCTTGTACTTTTAACCTTAGTACGTTGCACTTCCATTATGCACCATGCACGTTGTACCGTGTTACAGTGCACTATGAATATACATTGTCAATCTCGGTATTTTGTATTTCAACCATTCGCAATACAACAAGCACCTTGGTACAGTGGAAGTCCACTATGCATAGTGCACCTTAGTATGGTGCACTTCCACCAAGGTATTGAAATGACCAGGTTAGCATGAGATCAAAAAATGAGCTGAATTTGTAATTGTAGGTTCGAATCATAATTTCGTAAGATTCCACAACTTTTTATAATAATAAATTTACAGTAGAAAATGCATTAGTTTTATACTATTGTTATTATTTTAATTTTCACTTATCACTCAAATAAGAAAAATCTATCAATAAATTACTAATAATACCTGGATATTTTTATTCCATGCCAAATTAGTGAAACAAAATGACAAATGATCAATTTTTCCTGATTTCACTAAACAACGATTTTAAGTTGAATCATAATCGTTGGACACCACTAAAATTGTAAAACCATAGGATTTTAAGATTTCA
Organism: Linum usitatissimum; assembly: GCA_030674075.2. Lineage (NCBI taxonomy): Eukaryota > Viridiplantae > Streptophyta > Magnoliopsida > Malpighiales > Linaceae > Linum > Linum usitatissimum. The sequence goes on along the minus strand of JAUJYP020001247.1, from coordinate 18,630 downwards.
ATCGATATCACTATTGAGACTCCCACAATCCACCTTGTACTTTTAACCTTAGTACGTTGCACTTCCATTATGCACCATGCACGTTGTACCGTGTCATAGTGCGTTATGAATATACATTATCAATCTCGGTATTTTGTATTTCGACCATTCGCAATGCAACGTGCACCTTGGTACAATGGAATTCAACTATGCATAGTGCACCTTAGTATGGTGCACTTCCACCAAGGTAGTGAAATGACCCGGTCAGCATGAGATCAAAAAATGAAATAGATTTGTAATTGTAGAATCGAATCATAATTTCGTAAGATTCCACGACTTTTTATAATAATAAATTTACAGTAGAAAATGCATTAGTTTTATACTATTGTTATTATTTTAATTTTCACTTATTACTCAAATAAGAAAAATATATCAATAAATTACTAATAATACATGGATTGTTTTTATTCTATGCCAAATCAGTGAAACAAAATGACAAATGATCAATTTTTCCTAATTTCACTAAACAACGATTTAGAGTGGAATTATAATCGTTGGATACCACTAAAATTGTAAAGCCATAGGACTTTAAGTCTTCTATCGACATCACTATTAAGACTCCCACAATCCACCTTGTACTTTTAACCTTAGTACGTTGCACTTCCATTATGCACCATGCACGTTGTACCGTGTTACAGTGCACTATGAATATTCATTGTCAATCTCGGTATTTTGTATTTCGACCATTCGCAATGCAACAAGCCCCTTGGTACAGTAGAATTCCACTATGCATAGTGCACCTTAGTATGGTGCACTTCCACCAAGGTAGTGAAATGACCAGGTCAGCATGAGATCAAAAAATGAAATAAATTTATAATTGTAGAATCGAATCATAATTTCGTACGATTCCACCACTTTTTATAATAATAAATTTACAGTAGAAAATGCATTAGTTTTATACTATTGTTATTATTTTAATTTTCACTTATTACTCAAATAAGAAAAATATATCAATAAATTACTAATAATACCTTGATTGTTTTTATTCTATGCCAAATCAGTGAAACAAAATGACAAATGATCATTTTTTCCTAATTTCACTAAACAACGATTTAGAGTGGAATTATAATCGTTGGACACCACTAAAATTGTAAAACCATAGTACTTTAAGTCTTCAATCGACATCACTATTGAGACTCCCACAATCCACCTTGTACTTTTAACCTTAGTACGTTGCACTTCCATTATGCACCATGCACGTTGTACCGTGTTACGATGCACTATGAATATACATTGTCAATCTCGGTATTTTGTATTTCAACCATTCGCAATACAACAAGCACCTTGGTACAGTGGAATTCCACTATGCATAGTGCACCTTAGTATGGTGCACTTCCACCAAGGTATTGAAATGACCAGGTTAGCATGAGATCAAAAAATGAGCTGAATTTGTTATTGTAGGTTCGAATCATAATTTCGTAAGATTCCACGACTTTTTATAATAATAAATTTACAGTAGAAAATGCATTAGTTTTATACTATTGTTATTATTTTAATTTTCAGTTATCACTCAAATAAGAAAAATCTATCAATAAATTACTAATAATACCTGGATATTTTTATTCCATGCCAAATTAGTGAAACAAAATGACAAATGATCAATTTTTCCTGATTTCACTAAACAACGATTTTAAGTTGAATCATAATCGTTGGACACCACTAAAATTGTAAAACCATAGGACTTTAAGATTTCAATCGATATCACTATTGAGACTCCCACAATCCACCTTGTACTTTTCACCTTAGTACGTTGCACTTCCATTATGCACCTTGCACGTTGTCCCGTGTCATAGTGCGCTATCAATATTCATTGTCAACCTCGGTATTTTGTATTTCGACCATTCGCAATGCAACGTGCACCTTGGTACAGTGGAATTCAACTATGCATAGTGCACCTTAGTATGGTGCACTTCCACCAAGGTAGTGAAATGACTCGGTCAGCATGAGATCAAAAAATGAAATAAATTTGTAATTGTAGAATCGAATCATAATTTCGTAAGATTCCACGACTTTTTATAATAATAAATTTACAGTAGAAAAAGCATTAGTTTTATACTATTGTTATTATTTTAATTTTCACTTATTACTCAAATAAGAAAAATATATCAATAAGTTACTAATAATACCTGGATTGTTTTTATTCTATGCCAAATCAGTGAAACAAAATGACAAATGATCAATTTTTCCTAATTTCACTAAACAACGATTTAGAGTGGAATTATAATTGTTGGACACCACTAAAATTGTAAAACCATAGGACTTTAAGTCTTCAATCGACATCACTATTGAGACTCCCACAATCCACCTAGTACTTTTAACCTTAGTACGTTGCACTTCCATTATGCACCATGCACGTGTACCGTGTTACAGTGCACTATGAATATTCTTTGTCAATCTCGGTATTTTGTATTTCGACCATTCGCAATGCAACGTGCACCTTGGTACAGTGGAATTCAACTATGCATAGTGCACCTTAGTATGGTGCACTTCCACCAAGGTAGTGAAATGACTCGGTCAGCATGAGATCAAAAAATGAAATAAATTTGTAATTGTAGAATCGAATCATAATTTCGTAAGATTCCACGACTTGTTATAATAATAAATTTACAGTAGAAAAAGCATTAGTTTTATACTATTGTTATTATTTTAATTTTCACTTATTACTCAAATAAGAAAAATATATCAATAAGTTACTAATAATACCTGGATTGTGTTTATTCTATGCCAAATCAGTGAAATAAAATGACAAATGATCTATTTTTCCTAATTTCACTAAACAACGATTTAGAGTGGAATTATAATCGTTGGACACCACTAAAATTGTAAAACCATAGGACTTTAAGTCTTCAATCGACATCACTATTGAGACTCCCACAATCCACCTTGTACTTTTAACCTTAGTACGTTGCACTTCCATTATGCACCATGCACGTTGTACCGTGTTACAGTGCACTATGAATATTATTTGTCGATCTCGGTATTTTGTATTTCGACCATTCGCAATGCAATGTGCACCTTGGTACAGTGGAATTCAACTATGCATAGTGCACCTTAGTATGGTGCACTTCCACCAAAGTAGTGAAATGACCCAGTCGAGATGAGATCAAAAAATGAAATAAATTTGTAATTGTAGAATCGAATCATAATTTCGTAAGATTCCACGACTTTTTATAATAATAAATTTACGGTAGAAAATGCATTAGTTTTATACTATTGTTATTATTTTAATTTTCACTTATTACTCAAATAAGAAAAATATATCAATAAATTACTAATAATACCTGGATTGTTTTTATTCTATGCCAAATCAGTGAAACAAAATGACAAATGATCAATTTTTCCTAATTTCACTAAACAACGATTTAGAGTGGAATTATAATCGTTGGATACCACTAAAATTGTAAAACCATAGGACTTTAAGTCTTCAATCGACATCACTATTAAGACTCCCACAATCCTCCTTGTACTTTTAACCTTAGTACGTTGCACTTCCATTATGCACCATGCACGTTGTACCGTGTTACAGTGCACTATGAATATTCATTGTCAATCTCGGTATTTTGTATTTCGACCATTCGCAATACAACAAGCCCCTTGGTACAAATGGAATTCCACTATGCATAGTGCACCTTAGTATGGTGCACTTCCACCAAGGTAGTGAAATGACCGGGTCAGCATGAGATCAAAAAATGAAATAAATTTGTAATTGTAGAATCGAATCATAATTTCGTACGATTCCACGACTTTTTATAATAATAAATTTACAGAAGAAAATGCATTAGTTTTATACTATTGGTATTATTTTAATTTTCACTTATTACTGAAATAAGAAAAATATATCAATAAATTACTAATAATACCTGGATTGTTTTTATTCTATGCCAAATCAGTGAAACAAAATGACAAATGATCAATTTTTCCTAATTTCACTAAACAACGATTTAGAGTGGAATTATAATCGTTGGACACCACTAAAATTGTAAAACCATAGGACTTTAAGTCTTCAATCGACATCACTATTGAGACTCGCACAATCCACCTTGTACTTTTAACCTTAGTACGTTGCACTTCCATTATGCACCATGCACGTTGTACCGTGTTACAGTGCACTATGAATATTCATTGTCAATCTCGGTATTTTGTATTTCGACCATTCGCAATGCAACGTGCACCTTGGTACAGTGGAATTCAACTATGCATAGTGCACCTTAGTATGGTGCACTTCCACCACGGTAGTGAAATGACTCGGTCAGCATGAGATCAAAAAATGAAATAAATTTGTAATTGTAGAATCGAATCATAATTTCGTAAGATTCCACGACTTTTTATAATAATAAATTTACAGTAGAAAAAGCATTAGTTTTATACTATTGTTATTATTTTAATTTTCACTTATTACTCAAATAAGAAAAATATATCAATAAGTTACTAATAATACCTGGATTGTTGTTATTCTATGCCAAATCAGTGAAACAAAATGACGAATGATCAATTTTTCCTAATTTCACTAAACAACGATTTAGAGTGGAATTATAATCGTTGGACACCACTAAAATTGTAAAACCATAGGACTTTAAGTCTTCAATCGACATCACTATTGAGACTCCCACAATCCACCTAGTACTTTTAACCTTAGTACGTTGCACTTCCATTATGCACCATGCACGTTGTACCGTGTTACAGTGCACTATGAATATTCTTTGTCAATCTCGGTATTTTGTATGTCGACCATTCGCAATGCAACGTGCACCTTGGTACAGTGGAATTCAACTATGCATAGTGCACCTTAGTATGGTGCACTTCCAACAAGGTAGTGAAATGACCCGGTCAGCATGAGATCAAAAAATGAAATAAATTTGTAATTGTAGAATCGAATCATAATTTCGTAAGATTCCATGACTTTTTATAATAATAAATTTACAGTAGAAAATGCATTAGTTTTATACTATTGTTATTATTTTAATTTTCACTTATTACTCAAATAAGAAAAATATATCAATAAATTACTAATAATACCTGGATTGTTTTTATTCTATGCCAAATCAGTGAAACAAAATGACAAATGATCAATTTTTCCTAATTTCACTAAACAACGATTTAGAGTGGAATTATAATCGTTGGACACCACTAAAATTGTAAAACCATAGGACTTTAAGTCTTCAATCGACATCACTATTGAGACTCCCACAATCCACCTTGTACTTTTAACCTTAGTACGTTGCACTTCCATTATGAACCATGCACGTTGTACCGTGTTACAGTGCACTATGAATATTCATTGTCAATCTCGGTATTTTGTATTTCGACCATTCGCAATGCAACGTGCACCTTGGTACGGTGGAATTCAACTATGCATAGTGCACCTTAGTATGGTGCACTTCCACCAAGGTAGTGAAATGACCCGGTCGGCATGAGATCAAAAAATGAAATAAATTTGTAATTGTAGAATCGAATCATAATTTCGTAAGATTCCACGACTTTTTATAATAATAAATTTACGGTAGAAAATGCATTAGTTTTATACTATTGTTATTATTTTAATTTTCACTTATTACTCGAATAAGAAAAATATATCAATAAATTACTAATAATACCTGGATTGTTTTTATTCGATGCCAAATCAGTGAAACAAAATGACAAATGATCAATTTTTCCTAATTTCACTAAACAACGATTTAGAGTGGAATCATAATCGTTGGACACCATTAAAATTGTAAAGCCATAGGACTTTAAGTCTTCAATCGACATCGCTATTGAGACTCCCACAATCCACCTTGTACTTTTCACCTTAGTACGTTGCACTTCCATTATGCACCATGCACGTTGTACCGTGTTACGGTTACACTATCAATATTCATTGTCAATCTCGATATTTTGTATTTCGACCATTCGCAATGCAACGTGCACCTTGGTACGGTGGAATTCAACTATGCATAGTGCACCTTAGTATGGTGCACTTCCACCAAGGTAGTGAAATGACCGGTTAGCATGAGATCAAAAAATGAACTGAATTTGTAATTGTAGAATCGAATCATAATTTCGTAAGATTCCACGACTTTTTATAATAATAAATTTACAGTAGAAAATGCATTAGTTTTATACTATTGTTATTATTTTAATTTTCACTTATTACTCAAATAAGAAAAATATATCAATCAATTACTAATAATACCTGGATTTTGTTTATTCGATGCCAAATCAGTGAAACAAAATGACAAATGATCAATTTTTTATGATTTCACTAAACAACGATTTTGAGTGGAATCATAATCGTTCGACACCACTAAAATTGTAAAGCCATAGAACTTTTAAGTCTTCAATCGACATCGCTATTGAGACTCCCACAATCCACCTTGTACTTTTCACCTTAGTACGTTGCACTTCTATTATGCACCATGCACGTTGTACCGTGTTACGGTGCACTATCAATATTCATTGTCAATCTCGGTATTTTGTATTTCGACCATTCGCAATGCAACGTGCACCTTGGTACAGTGGAATTCAACTATGCATAGTGCACCTTAGTATGGTGCACTTCCACCAAGGTAGTGAAATGACCGGGTCACCATGAGATCAAACAATGAAATAAATTTGTAATTGTAGATTCGAATGATAATTTCGTAAGATTCCATGACTTTTTATAATAATAAATTTACAGTAGAAAATGCATTAGTTTTATACTATTGTTATTATTTTAATTTTCACTTATTACTCGAATAAGAAAAATATATCAATAAATTACTAATAATACCTGGATTGTTTTTATTCGATGCCAAATCAGTGAAACAAAATGACAAATGATCAATTTTTCCTAATTTCACTAAACAACGATTTAGAGTGGAATCATAATCATTGGACACCATTAAAATTGTAAAGCCATAGGACTTTAAGTCTTCAATCGACATCGCTATTGAGACTCCCACAATCCACCTTGTACTTTTCACCTTAGTACGTTGCACTTCCATTATGCACCATGCACGTTGTACCGTGTTACAGTGCACTATCAATATTCATTGTCAATCTCGGTATGTTGTATTTCGACCATTCGCAATGCAACGTGCACCTTGGTACAGTGGAATTCAACTATGCATAGTGCACCTTAGTATGGTGCACTTCCACCAAGGTAGTGAAATGACCAGGTGAGCATGAGATCAAAAAATGAAATAAATTTGTAATTGTAGAATCGAATAATAATTTCGTAAGATTCCACGACTTTTTATAATAATAAATTTACAGTTGAAAATGCATTAGTTTTATACTATTGTTATTATTTTAATTTTCACTTATTACTCGAATAAGAAAAATATATCAATCAATTACTAATAATACCTGGATTTTGTTTATTCGATGCCAAATCAGTGAAACAAAATGACAAATGATCAATTTTTTCTGATTTCACTAAACAACGATTTTGAGTGGAATCATAATCGTTCGACACCACTAAAATTGTAAAGCCATAGGACTTTAAGTCTTCAATCGACATCGCTATTGAGACTGCCACAATCCACCTTGTACTTTTCACCTTAGTACGTTGCACTTCCATTATGCACCATGCACGTTGTACCGTGTTACAGTGCACTATCAATATTCATTGTCAATCTCGGTATTTTGTATTTCGACCATTCGCAATGCAACGTGCACCTTGGTACGGTGGAATTCAACTATGCATAGTGCACCTTAGTATGGTGCACTTCCACCAAGGTAGTGAAATGACCGGGTCACCATGAGATCAAACAATGAAATAAATTTGTAATTGTAGATTCGAATGATAATTTCGTAAGATTCCATGACTTTTTATAATAATAAATTTACAGTAGAAAATGCATTAGTTTTATACTATTGTTATTATTTTAATTTTCACTTATTACTCGAATAAGAAAAATATATCAATAAATTACTAATAATACCTGGATTGTTTTTATTCGATGCCAAATCAGTGAAACAAAATGACAAATGATCAATTTTTCCTAATTTCACTAAACAACGATTTAGAGTGGAATCATAATCATTGGACACCATTAAAATTGTAAAGCCATAGGACTTTAAGTCTTCAATCGACATCGCTATTGAGACTCCCACAATCCACCTTGTACTTTTCACCTTAGTACGTTGCACTTCCATTATGCACCATGCACGTTGTACCGTGTTACGGTGCACTATCAATATTCATTGTCAATCTCGGTATGTTGTATTTCGACCATTCGCAATGCAACGTGCACCTTGGTACAATGGAATTCAACTATGCATAGTGCACCTTAGTATGGTGCACTTCCACCAAGGTAGTGAAATGACCGGTGAGCATGAGATCAAAAAATGAAATAAATTTGTAATTGTAGAATCGAATCATAATTTCGTAAGATTCCACGACTTTTTATAATAATAAATTTACAGTTGAAAATGCATTAGTTTTATACTATTGTTATTATTTTAATTTTCACTTATTACTCGAATAAGAAAAATATATCAATCAATTACTAATAATACCGGATTTTGTTTATTCGATGCCAAATCAGTGAAACAAAATGACAAATGATCAATTTTTTCTGATTTCACTAAACAACGATTTTGAGTGGAATCATAATCGTTCGACACCACTAAAATTGTAAAGCCATAGGACTTTAAGTCTTCAATCGACATCGCTATTGAGACTCGCCACAATCCACCTTGTACTTTTCACCTTAGTACGTTGCACTTCCATTATGCACCATGCACGTTGTACCGTGTTACGGTGCACTATCAATATTCATTGTCAATCTCGGTATTTTGTATTTCGACCATTCGCAATGCAACGTGCACCTTGGTACGGTGGAATTCAACTATGCATAGTGCACCTTAGTATGGTGCACTTCCACCAAGGTAGTGAAATGACCGGGTCACCATGAGATCAAACAATGAAATAAATTTGTAATTGTAGATTCGAATGATAATTTCGTAAGATTCCATGACTTTTTATAATAATAAATTTACAGTAGAAAATGCATTAGTTTTATACTATTGTTATTATTTTAATTTTCACTTATTACTCGAATAAGAAAAATATATCAATAAATTACTAATAATACCTGGATTGTTTTTATTCGATGCCAAATCAGTGAAACAAAATGACAAATGATCAATTTTTCCTAATTTCACTAAACAACGATTTAGAGTGGAATCATAATCATTGGACACCATTAAAATTGTAAAGCCATAGGACTTTAAGTCTTCAATCGACATCGCTATTGAGACTCCCACAATCCACCTTGTACTTTTCACCTTAGTACGTTGCACTTCCATTATGCACCATGCACGTTGTACCGTGTTACAGTGCACTATCAATATTCATTGTCAATCTCGGTATGTTGTATTTCGACCATTCGCAATGCAACGTGCACCTTGGTACAGTGGAATTCAACTATGCATAGTGCACCTTAGTATGGTGCACTTCCACCAAGGTAGTGAAATGACCAGGTGAGCATGAGATCAAAAAATGAAATAAATTTGTAATTGTAGAATCGAATCATAATTTCGTAAGATTCCACGACTTTTTATAATAATAAATTTACAGTTGAAAATGCATTAGTTTTATACTATTGTTATTATTTTAATTTTCACTTATTACTCGAATAAGAAAAATATATCAATCAATTACTAATAATACCTGGATTTTGTTTATTCGATGCCAAATCAGTGAAACAAAATGACAAATGATCAATTTTTTCGATTTCACTAAACAACGATTTTGAGTGGAATCATAATCGTTCGACACCACTAAAATTGTAAAGCCATAGGACTTTAAGTCTTCAATCGACATCGCTATTGAGACTCGCCACAATCCACCTTGTACTTTTCACCTTAGTACGTTGCACTTCCATTATGCACCATGCACGTTGTACCGTGTTACGATTGCATTATCAATATTCATTGTCAATCTCGGTATTTTGTATTTCGACCATTCGCAATGCAACGTGCACCTTGGTACGGTGGAATTCAACTATGCATAGTGCACCTTAGTATGGTGCACTTCCACCAAGGTAGTGAAATGACCGGGTCACCATGAGATCAAAAAATGAAATAAATTTGTAATTGTAGATTCGAATGATAATTTCGTAAGATTCCATGACTTTTTATAATAATAAATTTACAGTAGAAAATGCATTAGTTTTATACTATTGTTATTATTTTAATTTTCACTTATTACTCGAATAAGAAAAATATATCAATAAATTACTAATAATACTGGATTGTTTTTATTCGATGCCAAATCAGTGAAACAAAATGACAAATGATCAATTTTTCCTAATTTCACTAAACAACGATTTAGAGTGGAATCATAATCGTTGGACACCATTAAAATTGTAAAGCCATAGGACTTTAAGTCTTCAATCGACATCGCTATTGAGACTCCCACAATCCACCTTGTACTTTTCACCTTAGTACGTTGCACTTCCATTATGCACCATGCACGTTGTACCGTGTTACGATTACACTATCAATATTCATTGTCAATCTCGATATTTTGTATTTCGACCATTCGCAATGCAACGTGCACCTTGGTACAGTGGAATTCAACTATGCATAGTGCACCTTAGTATGGTGCACTTCCACCAAGGTAGTGAAATGACCGAGGTTAGCATGAGATCAAAAAATGAACTGAATTTTGTAATTGTAGAATCGAATCATAATTTCGTAAGATTCCACGACTTTTTATAATAATAAATTTACAGTAGAAAATGCATTAGTTTTATACTATTGTTATTACTTTAATTTTCACTTATTACTCGAATAAGAAAAATATATCAATAAATTACTAATAATACCTGGATTGTTTTTATTCTATGCCAAATCAGTGAAACAAAATGACAAATGATCAATTTTTACTGATTTCACTAAACAACGATTTTGAGTGGAATCATAATCGTTGGACACCACTAAAATTGTATAACCATAGGACTTTAAGATTTCTATCGACATCACTATTGAGACTCCCACAATCCACCTTGTACTTTTCACCTTAGTACGTTGCACTTCCATTATGCACCATGCACGTTGTATCGTATTACAGTGCACTATCAATATTCATTGTCAACCTCGATATTTTGGATTTCGACCATTCGCAATGAAACGTGTATCTTGGTACAGTGGAATTACATTATGCATAGTGCACCTTACTCTGGTGCACTTCCACCAAGGTAGTGAAATGACCGGGTCGGCGTGAGATCAAAAAATGAAATGAATTTGTAATTGTAGAATCGAATCATAATTTCGTAAGATTCCATGACTTTTTATAATAATAAATTTACGGTAGAAAATGCATTAGTTTTATACTATTGTTATTATTTTAATTTTCACTTATTACTCGAATAAGAAAAATATATCAATCAATTACTAATAATACCTGGATTTTGTTTATTCGATGCCAAATCAGTGAAACAAAATGACAAATGATCAATTTTTTATGATTTCACTAAACAACGATTTTGAGTGGAATCATAATCGTTCGACACCACTAAAATTGTAAAGCCATAGAACTTTTAAGTCTTCAATCGACATCGCTATTGAGACTCCCACAATCCACCTTGTACTTTTCACCTTAGTACGTTGCACTTCTATTATGCACCATGCACGTTGTACCGTGTTACAGTGCACTATCAATATTCATTGTCAATCTCGGTATTTTGTATTTCGACCATTCGCAATGCAACGTGCACCTTGGTACAGTGGAATTCAACTATGCATAGTGCACCTTAGTATGGTGCACTTCCACCAAGGTAGTGAAATGACCGGGTCACCATGAGATCAAACAATGAAATAAATTGGTAATTGTAGATTCGAATGATAATTTCGTAAGATTCCATGACTTTTTATAATAATAAATTTACAGTAGAAAATGCATTAGTTTTATACTATTGTTATTCTTTTAATTTTCACTTATTACTCGAATAAGAAAAATATATCAATAAATTACTAATAATACCTGGATTGTTTTTATTCGATGCCAAATCAGTGAAACAAAATGACAAATGATCAATTTTTCCTAATTTCACTAAACAACGATTTAGAGTGGAATCATAATCGTTGGACACCATTAAAATTGTAAAGCCATAGGACTTTAAGTCTTCAATCGACATCGCTATTGAGACTCCCACAATCCACCTTGTACTTTTCACCTTAGTACGTTGCACTTCCATTATGCACCATGCACGTTGTACCGTGTTACAGTGCACTATCAATATTCATTGTCAATCTCGGTATTTTGTATTTCGACCATTCGCAATGCAACGTGCACCTTGGTACAGTGGAATTCAACTATGCATAGTGCACCTTAGTATGGTGCACTTCCACCAAGGTAGTGAAATGACCAGGTTAGCATGAGATCAAAAAATGAACTGAATTTTGTAATTGTAGAATCGAATCATAATTTCGTAAGATTCCACGACTTTTTATAATAATAAATTTACGGTAGAAAATGCATTAGTTTTATACTATTGTTATTACTTTAATTTTCACTTATTACTCGAACAAGAAAAATATATCAATAAATTACTAATAATACCTGGATATTTTTTATTCTATGCCAAATTAGTGAAACAACATGACAAATGATCAATTTTTTACTGATTTCACTAAACAACGATTTTGAGTGGAATCATAATCGTTGGACACCACTAAAATTGTATAACCATAGAACTTTAAGATTTCTATCGACATCACTATTGAGACTCCCACAATCCACCTTGTACTTTTCACCTTAGTACGTTGCACTTCCATTATGCACCATGCACGTTGTATCGTATTACAGTGCACTATCAATATTCATTGTCAACCTCGATATTTTGGATTTCGACCATTCGCAATGAAACGTGTATCTTGGTACGGTGGAATTACATTATGCATAGTGCACCTTAGTCCGGTGCACTTCCACCAAGGTAGTGAAATGACCGGTCGGCGTGAGATCAAAAAATGAAATGAATTTGTAATTGTAGAATCGAATCATAATTTCGTAAGATTCCATGACTTTTTATAATAATAAATTTACGGTAGAAAATGCATTAGTTTTATACTATTGTTATTATTTTAATTTTCACTTATTACTCGAATAAGAAAAATATATCAATCAATTACTAATAATACCTGGATTTTGTTTATTCGATGCCAAATCAGTGAAACAAAATGACAAATGATCAATTTTTTCTGATTTCACTAAACAACGATTTTGAGTGGAATCATAATCGTTCGACACCACTAAAGTTGTAAAACCATAGGACTTTAAGATTTCAATCGATATCACTATTGAGACTCCCACAATCCACCTTGTACTTTTCACCTTAGTACGTTGCACTTCCATTATGCACCATGCACGTTGTACCGTGTTACAGTGCACTATCAATATTCATTGTCAATCTCGGTATTTTGTATTTCGACCATTCGCAATGCAACGTGCACCTTGGTACAGTGGAATTCAACTATGCATAGTGCACCTTAGTATGGTGCACTTCCACCAAGGTAGTGAAATGACCGGGTCAGCATGAGATCAAAAAATGAACTGAATTTTGTAATTGTAGAATCGAATCATAATTTCGTAAGATTCCACGACTTTTTATAATAATAAATTTACAGTAGAAAATGCATTAGTTTTATACTATTGTTATTACTTTAATTTTCACTTATTACTCGAACAAGAAAAATATATCAATAAATTACTAATAATACCTGGATATTTTTTATTCTATGCCAAATTAGTGAAACAACATGACAAATGATCAATTTTTACTGATTTCACTAAACAACGATTTTGAGTGGAATCATAATCGTTGGACACCACTAAAATTGTATAACCATAGGACTTTAAGATTTCTATCGACATCACTATTGAGACTCCCACAATCCACCTTGTACTTTTCACCTTAGTACGTTGCACTTCCATTATGCACCATGCACGTTGTATCGTATTACAGTGCACTATCAATATTCATTGTCAACCTCGATATTTTGGATTTCGACCATTCGCAATGAAACGTGTATCTTGGTACAGTGGAATTACATTATGCATAGTGCACCTTAGTCTGGTGCACTTCCACCAAGGTAGTGAAATGACCGGGTCAGCGTGAGATCAAAAAATGAAATGAATTTGTAATTGTAGAATCGAATCATAATTTCGTAAGATTCCATGACTTTTTATAATAATAAATTTACAGTAGAAAATGCATTAGTTTTATACTATTGTTATTATTTTAATTTTCACTTATTACTCGAATAAGAAAAATATATCAATCAATTACTAATAATACCCGGATTTTGTTTATTCGATGCCAAATCAGTGAAACAAAATGACAAATGATCAATTTTTTCTGATTTCACTAAACAACGATTTTGAGTGGAATCATAATCGTTCGACACCACTAAAGTTGTAAAACCATAGGACTTTAAGATTTCAATCGATATCACTATTGAGACTCCCACAATCCACCTTGTACTTTTCACCTTAGTACGTTGCACTTCCATTATGCACCATGCACGTTGTACCGTGTTACAGTGCACTATCAATATTCATTGTCAATCTCGGTATTTTGTATTTCGACCATTCGCAATGCAACGTGCACCTTGGTACAGTGGAATTCAACTATGCATAGTGCACCTTAGTATGGTGCACTTCCACCAAGGTAGTGAAATGACCAGGTGAGCATGAGATCAAAAAATGAACTGAATTTTGTAATTGTAGAATCGAATCATAATTTCGTAAGATTCCACGACTTTTTATAATAATAAATTTACGGTAGAAAATGCATTAGTTTTATACTATTGTTATTACTTTAATTTTCACTTATTACTCGAACAAGAAAAATATATCAATAAATTACTAATAATACCTGGATATTTTTTATTCTATGCCAAATTAGTGAAACAACATGACAAATGATCAATTTTTACTGATTTCACTAAACAACGATTTTGAGTGGAATCATAATCGTTGGACACCACTAAAATTGTATAACCATAGGACTTTAAGATTTCTATCGACATCACTATTGAGACTCCCACAATCCACCTTGTACTTTTCACCTTAGTACGTTGCACTTCCATTATGCACCATGCACGTTGTATCGTATTACAGTGCACTATCAATATTCATTGTCAACCTCGATATTTTGGATTTCGACCATTCGCAATGAAACGTGTATCTTGGTACAGTGGAATTACATTATGCATAGTGCACCTTAGTCTGGTGCACTTCCACCAAGGTAGTGAAATGACCGGGTCGGCGTGAGATCAAAAAATGAAATGAATTTGTAATTGTAGAATCGAATCATAATTTCGTAAGATTCCATGACTTTTTATAATAATAAATTTACAGTAGAAAATGCATTAGTTTTATACTATTGTTATTATTTTAATTTTCACTTATTACTCGAATAAGAAAAATATATCAATCAATTACTAATAATACCTGGATTTTGTTTATTCGATGCCAAATCGATGAAACAAAATGACAAATGATCAATTTTTTCTGATTTCACTAAACAACGATTTTGAGTGGAATCATAATCGTTCGACACCACTAAAGTTGTAAAACCATAGGACTTTAAGATTTCAATCGATATCACTATTGAGACTCCCACAATCCACCTTGTACTTTTCACCTTAGTACGTTGCACTTCCATTATGCACCATGCACGTTGTACCGTGTTACGGTGCACTATCAATATTCATTGTCAATCTCGGTATTTTGTATTTCGACCATTCGCAATGCAACGTGCACCTTGGTACAGTGGAATTCAACTATGCATAGTGCACCTTAGTATGGTGCACTTCCACCAAGGTAGTGAAATGACCAGGTTAGCATGAGATCAAAAAATGAACTGAATTTGTAATTGTAGAATCGAATCATAATTTCGTAAGATTCCACGACTTTTTATAATAATAAATTTACAGTAGAAAATGCATTAGTTTTATACTATTGTTATTATTTTAATTTTCACTTATTACTCAAATAAGAAAAATCTATCAATAAATTACTAATAATACCTGGATATTTTTATTCCATGCCAAATTAGTGAAACAAAATGACAAATGATCAATTTTTCCTGATTTCACTAAACAACGATTTTAAGTTGAATCATAATCGTTGGACACCACTAAAATTGTAAAACCATAGGACTTTAAGATTTCAATCGATATCACTATTGAGACTCCCACAATCCACCTTGTACTTTTCACCTTAGTACGTTGCACTTCCATTATGCACCTTGCACGTTGTACCGTGTCATAGTGCACTATCAATATTCATTGTCAACCTCGGTATTTTGGATTTCGACCATTCGTAATGCCACGTGCACCTTGGTACAGTGGAATTCAACTATGCATAGTGCACCTTAGTATGGTGCATTTCCACCAAGGTAGTGAAATGACCGGGTTACCATGAGATCAAAAAATGAAATAAATTAGTAATTGTAGATTCGAATCATAATTTCGTAAGATTCCACGACTTTTTATAATAATAAATTTACAGTAGAAAATGCATTAGTTTTATACTATTGTTATTATTTTAATTGTCACTTATTACTCGAACAAGAAAAATATATCAATCAATTACTAATAATACCTGGATATTTTTTATTCTATGCCAAATTAGTGAAACAACATGACAAATGATCAATTTTTACCGATTTCACTAAACAACGATTTTGAGTGGAATCATAATCGTTGGACACCACTAAAATTGTATAACCATAGGACTTTAAGATTTCAATCGACATCACTATTGAGACTCCCACAATCCACCTTGTACTTTTCACCTTAGTACGTTGCACTTCCATTATGCACCATGCACGTTGTATCGTATTACGATGCACTATCAATATTCATTGTCAACCTCGGTATTTTGTATTTCGACCATTCGCAATGAAACATGTATCTTGGTACGGTGGAATTACATTATGCATAGTGCACCTTAGTACGGTGCACTTCCACCAAGGTAGTGAAATGACCGGGTCGGCGTGAGATCAAAAAATGAAATGAATTTGTAATTGTAGAATCGAATCATAATTTCGTAAGATTCCATGACTTTTTATAGTAATAAATTTACGGTAGAAAATGCATTAGTTTTATACTATTGTTATTATTTTAATTTTCACTTATTACTCAAATAAGAAAAATATATCAATAAATTACTAATAATACCTGGATTGTTTTTATTCTATGCCAAATTAGTGAAACAAAATGACAAATGATCAATTTTTCCTAATTTCACTAAACAACGATTTAGAGTGGAATCATAATCGTTGGACACCACTAAAATTGTAAAGCGATTGGACATTAAGTCTTCAATCGACATCACTATTGAGACTCCCACAATCCACCTTGTCTTGTTCACCTTAGTACGTTGCACTTCCATTATGCACCATGCATGTTGTATCGTATTACGAGTGCACTATCAATATTCATTGTCAACCTCGGTATTTTGTATTTCGACCATTCGCAATGAAACGTGTATCTTGGTACGGTGGAATTACATTATGCATAGTGCACCTTAGTATGGTGCATTTCCACCAAGGTAGTGAAATGACCAGGGTCGGCATGAGATCAAAAAATGAACTGAATTTGTAATTGTAGGTTCGAATCATAATTTCGTAAGATTCCACGACTTTTTATAATAATAAATTTACAGTAGAAAATGCATTAGTTTTATACTATTGTTATTATTTTAATTTTCACTTATTACACAAATAAGAAAAATATATCAATAAATTACTAATAATACCCGGATTGTTTGTATTCTATGCCAAATCAGGTGAAACAAAATGACAAATGATCAATTTTTCCTAATTTCACTAAACAACGATTTAGAGTGGAATTATAATCGTTGGACACCACTAAAATTGTAAAACCATAGGACTTTAAGTCTTCAATCGACATCACTATTGGGACTCCCACAATCCACCTTGTACTTTTCACCTTAGTACGTTGCACTTCCATTATGCACCAGGCACGTTGTACCGTGTTACAGTGCACCATGAATATTCATTGTCAATCTCGGTATTTTGTATTTCGACCATTCGCAATGCAACGTGCACCTTGGTACAGTGGAATTCAACTATGCATAGTGCACCTTAGTATGGTGCACTTCCACCAAAGGTAGTGAAATGACCGGGTCGGCATGAGATCAAAAAATTAAATAAATTTGTAATTGTAGAATCGAATCATAATTTCGTAAGATTCCACGACTTTTTATAATAATAAATTTACGGTAGAAAATGCATTAGTTTTATACTATTGTTATTATTTTAATTTTCACTTATTACTCGAATAAGAAAAATATATCAATCAATTACTAATAATACCTGGATTTTGTTTATTCGATGCCAAATCGGTGAAACAAAATGACAAATGATCAATTTTTTTTCGATTTCACTAAACAACGATTTTGAGTGGAATCATAATCGTTCGACACCACTAAAGTTGTAAAACCATAGGACTTTAAGATTTCAATCGATATCACTATTGAGACTCCCACAATCCACCTTGTACTTTTCACCTTAGTACGTTGCACTTCCATTATGCACCATGCACGTTGTACCGTGTTACGATTACACTATCAATATTCATTGTCAA
>JAUJYP020001246.1:0-60566 GCA_030674075.2 Linum usitatissimum | reverse complement strand
GATTGCTAATTAAGAATTTCATTAGCAATGCCACATAGGATATGATCCAATTTCCTACGAAAAACTTTATATTAACCATGATACATAAGTATATTGGAATAGTTTTCTCAACATAAGAATTTGCTAACAATTTTAGAGATGTAAGCGATTAGAAACTTTTTAAAGAATGAATTGCTACAATTAGGGATGTGACAATTAAAAATTACTAAACTATTTCTAAGATTTACATGATATTAAAGTCCATCGAAAACAAAATCAAATTCTCCATATTCGCCATAGTTTCTTATGTACGTGAACTTGTGATTGCATTCAACCAATTTTGATTTTTGTTGCTGTGTACTTATAGCGTGAATAACAATCAAGTTCAACTCTTGTACATCCGTAGTGTTTTAGCAATTGCTAAGTCATGTTGAGAGTTATGTGACGACTTTATTAGAAATTGCGAGGAATGTAAGAGTGATTTCTAATTAACAATTTCATTAGAAATGCCACATAGGATAAGAACCAATTTCCTATGAGAAAACTTTATATTAACCATGATACATAAGTATATTCGAACATATTTCCGAACATAAGAATTTGCTAACAATTTTAGAGATGTAAGCGATTAGAATTTTTTTAAGAATGAATTACTACAATTAGTGATGTGACAATTAAAAATTACTACACTATTTGTAAGATATACATGATATTAAAGTCCATCTAAACAAAATTAAATTCTCCATATTCGGCCATAGCTCCTTATGCCGAGAACTTGTGATCGCATTCAACCAATTTTGATTTTTGTTGTTGGGTACTTATAGCAAAATAACAATCAGGTTCAGCTCTTGTACATCCTAGTGTTTTAGCAATTGCTAAGTGATGTTGAGAGTGATGTGACTACTTTATTAGAAATTGCGTGAATGTAAGAGTGATTGAAAATATAAATTTCATTAGCAATGCCACATAGGATATGAACCAATTTCCTTTGAAAAAACTTCATATTAACCATTATACATAAGTATATTTGAACATTTTTCTGAACATAAGAATTTGCTAATAATTTTAGAGATGTAAGCGATTAGAATTTTTTTGAAGAATGAATTGCTACAATTAGTGATGTGACAATTAAAAATTACTACACTATTTCGAAGATATTCAAGATCTTAAAGTCCATCGAAACAAAATTAAATTCTCCATATTCTGCCATAGCTTCTTATGTACGTAACTTGTGATCGCATTCAACCAATTTTGATTTTCGTTGTTGTGTACTTATGGCATAAATAACAATCGAAGTTCGGCTCATGTACATCCTCGGTGTTATAGAAATTGCTAAGTTATGTTTGAGAGTGATATGACGACTTTATTAGAAATTGCAAGGAATGTACGAGTGATTGCTAATTAACAATATCATTAGCAATGCCACATAGGATATGATCCAATTTCCTACGAGAAAACTTTATATTAACCATGATACATAAGTATATTGGAATAGTTTTCTCAACATAAGAATTTGCTAACAATTTTAGAGATGTAAGCGATTAGAAACTTTTTAAAGAATGAATTGCTACAATTAGGGATGTGACAATTAAAAATTACTAAACTATTTCTAAGATTTACATGATATTAAAGTCCATCTAAAACAAAATCAAATTCTCCATATTCTCGCCATAGTTTCTTATGTCATAACTTGTGATTGCATTCAACCAATTTTGATTTTTGTTGTTGTGTACTTATAGCGAGAATAACAATCAGGTTCAACTCTTGTACATCCTTAGTGTTTTAGCAACTGCTAAGTCATGTTGAGAGTTATGTGACGACTTTATTAGAAATTGCGAGGAATGTAAGAGTGATTTCTAATTAACAATTTCATTAGAAATGCCACATGGGATATGAACCAATTTCCTATGAGAAAACTTTATATTAACCATGATACATAAGTATATTCGAACATATTTCGAACATAAGAATTTGCTAACAATTTTAGAGATGTAAGCGATTAGAATTTTTTTGAAGAATGAATTACTACAATTAGTGATGTGACAATTAAAAATTACTACACTATTTGTAAGATATACATGATATTAAAGTCCATCTAAACAAAATTAAATTCTCCATATTCAGCCATAAACTTACTTAAGCTACAGAACTTGTGATCGCATTCAACCAATTTTGATTTTTGTTGTTGGGTACTTATAGCATAAATAACAATCAGGTTCAACTCTCGTACATCCTTAGTGTTTTAGCAATTGCTAAGTGATGTTGAGAGTGATGTGACTACTTTATTAGAAATTGCGAGGAATGTAAGAGTGATTGGTAATATAAAATTTCATTAGCAATGCCACATAGGATATGAACCAATTTCCTTTGAGAAAACTTCATATTAACCATTATACATAAGTATATTTGAACATTTTTCCGAACATAAGAATTTGCTAATAATTTTAGAGATGTAAGCGATTAGAATTTTTTTGAAGAATGAATTGCTACAATTAGTGATGTGACAATTAAAAATTACTACACTATTTCTAAGATATTCAAGATCTTAAAGTCCATCTAAACAAAATTAAATTCTCCATATTCTCGCCATAGCTTCTTATGTATGTGAACTTGTGATCGCATTCAACCAATTTTGATTTTTGTTGTTGTGTACTTATAGCATAAATAACAATCGAGTTCACTCTTGTACATCCTCGGTGTTATAGAAATTGCTAAGTTATGTTGAGAGTGATATGACGACTTTATTAGAAATTGCAAGGAATGTACGAGTGATTGCTAATTAACAATATCATTAGCAATGCCACATAGGATATGATCCAATTTCCTACGAGAAAACTTTATATTAACCATGATACATAAGTATATTGGAATATTTTCTCAACATAAGAATTTGCTAACAATTTTAGAGATGTAAGCGATTAGAAATTTTTAAAGAATGAATTGCTACAATTAGGGATGTGACAATTAAAAATTACTAAACTATTTCTAAGATATACATGATATTAAAGTCCATCTAAAACAAAATTAAATTCTCCATATTCCATATAGTTTCTTATGTACTTAACTTGTGATTGCATTCAACCAATTTTGATTTTTGTTGTTGTGTACTTATAGCAGTAATAACAATCAGTTCACTCTTGTACATCCTTAGTGTTTTAGCAATTGCAAAGTGATGTTGAGAGTTATGTGACGACTTTATTAGAAATTGCGAGGAATGTAAGAGTGATTTCTAATTAACAATTTCATTAGAAATGCCACATAGGATAGGAACCAATTTCCTATGAGAAAACTTTATATTAACCATGATACATAAGTATATTCGAACATTTTTCGAACATAAGAATTTGCTAACAATTTTAGAGATGTAAGCGATTAGAATTTTTTTGAAGAATGAATTGCTACAATTAGTGATGTGACAATTAAAAATTACTACACTATTTCGAAGATATTCAAGATCTTAAAGTCCATCGAAACAAAATTAAATTCTCCATATTCTGCCATAGTTTCTTATGTACAGAACTTGTGATTGCATTCAACCAATTTTGATTTTTGTTGTTGGGTACTTATAGCATAAATAACAATCGGGTTCAACTCTTCGTACATCCTCAGTGTTATAGAAATTGCTAAGTTATGTTGAGAGTGATATGACGACTTTATTAGAAATTGCAAGGAATGTACGAGTGATTGCTAATTAACAATATCATTAGCAATGCCACATAGGATATGATCCAATTTCCTACGAGAAAACTTTATATTAACCATGATACATAAGTATATTGGAACATTTTTCTCAACATAAGAATTTGCTAACAATTTTAGAGATGTAAGCGATTAGAAACTTTTTAAAGAATGAATTGCTACAATTAGGGATGTGACAATTAAAAATTACTAAACTATTTCTAAGATATACATGATATTAAAGTCCATCTAAAACAAAATTAAATTCTCCATATTCCGCCATAGTTTCTTATGTACAGAACTTGTGATTGCATTCAACCAATTTTGATTTTTGTTGTTGTGTACTTATAGCAGTAATAAGAATCAGGTTCAACTCTTGTACATCCTTAGTGTTTTAGCAATTGCTAAGTGATGTTGATAGTGATGTGACGACTTTATTAGAAATTGCGAGGAATGTAAGAGTGATTGCTAATTAACAATTTCATTAGAATGCCACATAGGATATGAACCAATTTCCTATGAGAAAACTTTATATTAACCATGATACATAAGTATATTGGAACATTTTTCCGAACATAAGAATTTGCTAACAATTTTAGAGATGTAAGCGATTAGAATTTTTTTGAAAGAATGAATTGCTACAATTAGGGATGTGACAATTAAAAATTACTACACTATTTCTAAGATATACATGATATTAAAGTCCATCTAAACAAAATTAAATTCTCCATATTCGCCATAGTTTCTTATGTACGGAACTTGTGATTGCATTCAACCAATTTTGATTTTTGTTGTTGTGTACTTATAGCATAAATAACAATCAGGTTCAGCTCTTGTACATCCTCAGTGTTTTAGCAATTGCTAAGTGATATTGAGAGTGATGTGACTACTTTATTAGAAATTACGATGAATGTAAGAGTGATTGCTAATTAACAATTTCATTAGCAATGCCACATAGGATATGAACCAATTTCCTATGAGAAAACATCATATTAACCATGATACATAAGTATATTTGAACATTTTTCTGAACATAAGAATTTGCTAA
Organism: Linum usitatissimum; assembly: GCA_030674075.2. Classification (NCBI taxonomy): domain Eukaryota; kingdom Viridiplantae; phylum Streptophyta; class Magnoliopsida; order Malpighiales; family Linaceae; genus Linum; species Linum usitatissimum. The sequence goes on along the minus strand of JAUJYP020001246.1, from coordinate 55,861 downwards.
TAATTTTAGAGATGTAAGCGATTAGAATTTTTTTGAAGAATGAATTGCTACAATTAGTGATGTGACAATTAAAAATTACTACACTATTTCTAAGATATTCAAGATCTTAAAGTCCATCTAAACAAAATTAAATTCTCCATATTCCGCCATAGTTTCTTATGTACGAGAACTTGTGATCGCATTCAACCAATTTTGATTTTTGTTGTTGTACTTATAGCATAAATAACAATCGGGTTCAGCTCTTGTACATCCTCAGTGTTATAGAAATTGCTAAGTTATGTTGAGAGTGATATGACGACTTTATTAGAAATTGCAAGGAATGTACGAGTGATTGCTAATTAACAATATCATTAGCAATGCCACATAGGATATGATCCAATTTCCTACGAGAAAACTTTATATTAACCATGATACATAAGTATATTGGAACAGTTTTCTCAACATAAGAATTTGCTAACAATTTTAGAGATGTAAGCGATTAGAAATTTTTAAAGAATGAATTGCTACAATTAGGGATGTGACAATTAAAAATTACTAAACTATTTCTAAGATATACATGATATTAAAGTCCATCTAAAACAAAATTAAATTCTCCATATTCTCGCCATAGTTTCTTATGTACAACTTGTGATTGCATTCAACCAATTTTGATTTTTGTTGTTGTGTACTTATAGCATAAATAACAATCGAGTTCAACTCTTGTACATCCTTAGTGTTTTAGCAATTGCTAAGTGATGTTGAGAGTTATGTGACGACTTTATTAGAAATTGCGAGGAATGTAAGAGTGATTTCTAATTAACAATTTCATTAGAAATGCCACATAGGATATGAACCAATTTCCTATGAGAAAACTTTATATTAACCATGATACATAAGTATATTCGAACATTTTTCCAACATAAGAATTTGCTAACAATTTTAGAGATGTAAGCGATTAGAATTTTTTTGAAGAATGAATTGCTACAATTAGTGATGTGACAATTAAAAATTACTACACTATTTGTAAGATATACATGATATTAAAGTCCATCTAAACAAAATTAAATTCTCCATATTCGCCATAGTTTCTTATGTACGAACTTGTGATTGCATTCAACCAATTTTGATTTTTGTTGTTGTGTACTTATAGCAGTAATAACAATCAGGTTCAACTCTTGTACATCCTTAGTGTTTTAGCAATTGCTAAGTGATGTTGAGAGTGATGTGACTACTTTATTAGAAATTGCGAGGAATGTAAGAGTGATTGGTAATATAAAATTTCATTAGCAATGCCACATAGGATATGAACCAATTTCCTTTGAAAAAAACTTCATATTAACCATTATACATAAGTATATTTGAACATTTTTCCGAACATAAGAATTTGCTAATAATTTTAGAGATGTAAGCGATTAGAATTTTTTTGAAGAATGAATTGCTACAATTAGTGATGTGACAATTAAAAATTACTACACTATTTCTAAGATATTCAAGATCTTAAAGTCCATCTAAACAAAATTAAATTCTCCATATTCTCCATAGCTTCTTATGTACATAACTTGTGATCGCATTCAACCAATTTTGATTTTTGTTGTTGTGTACTTATAGCATAAATAACAATCGGGTTCACTCTTGTACATCCTCAGTGTTTTAGAAATTGCTAAGTGATGTTGAGAGTGATATGACGACTTTATTAGAAATTGCAAGGAATGTACGAGTGATTGCTAATTAACAATATCATTAGCAATGCCACATAGGATATGATCCAATTTCCTATGAGAAAACTTTATATTAACCATGATACATAAGTATATTGGAACATTTCTCAACATAAGAATTTGCTAACAATTTTAGAGATGTAAGCGATTAGAAATTTTTTGAAGAATGAATTGCTACAATTAGTGATGTGACAATTAAAAATTACTAAACTATTTCTAAGATATACATGATATTAAAGTCCATCTAAAACAAAATTAAATTCTCCATATTCTCGCCATAGTTTCTTATGTACAGAACTTGTGATTGCATTCAACCAATTTTGATTTTTGTTGTTGTGTACTTATAGCAGTAATAACAATCAGGTTCAGCTCTTGTACATCCTTAGTATTTTAGCAATTGCTAAGTGATGTTGAGAGTTATGTGACGACTTTATTAGAAATTGCGAGGAATGTAAGAGTGATTTCTAATTAACAATTTCATTAGAAATGCCACATAGGATAGAACCAATTTCCTATGAGAAAACTTTATATTAACCATGATACATAAGTATATTCGAACATTTTTCTGAACATAAGAATTTGCTAACAATTTTAGAGATGTAAGCGATTAGAATTTTTTTGAAGAATGAATTACTACAATTAGTGATGTGACAATTAAAAATTACTGCCACACTATTTGTAAGATATACATGATATTAAAGTCCATCTAAACAAAATTAAATTCTCCATATTCTGCCATAGCTTCTTATGTACGTAACTTGTGATCGCATTCAACCAATTTTGATTTTTTGTTGTTGTGTACTTATAGCATAAATAATAATCGGGTTCAACTCTTGTACATCCTTATTGTTTTAGCAATTGCTAAGTGATGTTGAGAGTGATGTGACTACTTTATTAGAAATTGCGAGGAATGTAAGAGTGATTGGTAATATAAATTTCATTAGCAATGCCACATAGGATATGAACCCAAATTTCCTTTGAAAAAACTTCATATTAACCATTATACATAAGTATATTTGAACATTTTTCTGAACATAAGAATTTGCTAATAATTTTAGAGATGTAAGCGATTAGAATTTTTTTTGAAGAATGAATTGCTACAATTAGTGATGTGACAATTAAAAAATACTACACTATTTCTAAGATATTCAAGATCTTAAAGTCCATCTAAACAAAATTAAATTCTCCATATTCTGCCATAGCTTCTTATGTACAGAACTTGTGATCGCATTCAACCAATTTTGATTTTTGTTGTTGTGTACTTATAGCATAAATAACAATCAGGTTCAGCTCTTGTACATCCTCAGTGTTTTAGAAATTGCTAAGTTATGTTGAGAGTGATATGACGACTTTATTAGAAATTGCGAAGGAATGTAAGAGTGATTGCTAATTAACAATATCATTAGCAATGCCACATAGGATATGAACCAATTTCCTTTGAAAAAACTTCATATTAACCATTATACATAAGTATATTTGAACATTTTTCTGAACATAAGAATTTGCTAATAATTTTAGAGATGTAAGCGATTAGAATTTTTTTAAAGAATGAATTGCTACAATTAGTGATGTGACAATTAAAAATTACTACACTATTTCTCAAGATATTCAAGATCTTAAAGTCCATCTAAACAAAATTAAATTCTCCATATTCTCGCCATAGCTTCTTATGTACATGTAACTTGTGATCGCATTCAACCAATTTTGATTTTTGTTGTTGTGTACTTATAGCATAAATAACAATCGAGGTTCAGCTCTTGTACATCCTCGGTGTTATAGAAATTGCTAAGTTATGTTGAGAGTGATATGACGACTTTATTAGAAATTGCAAGGAATGTACGAGTGATTGCTAATTAACAATATCATTAGCAATGCCACATAGGATATGATCCAATTTCCTACGAGAAAACTTTATATTAACCATGATACATAAGTATATTGGAATAGTTTTCTCAACATAAGAATTTGCTAACAATTTTAGAGATGTAAGCGATTAGAAACTTTTTAAAGAATGAATTGCTACAATTAGGGATGTGACAATTAAAAATTACTAAACTATTTCTAAGATATACATGATATTAAAGTCCATCTAAAACAAAATCAAATTCTCCATATTCTCGCCATAGTTTCTTATGTACGAACTTGTGATTGCATTCAACCAATTTTGATTTTTGTTGTTGTGTACTTATAGCGATAAATAACAATCGAGGTTCAACTCTTGTACATCCTTAGTGTTTTAGCAATTGCTAAGTGATGTTGAGAGTTATGTGACGACTTTATTAGAAATTGCGAGGAATGTAAGAGTGATTTCTAATTAACAATTTCATTAGAAATGCCACATAGGATAGAAATCAAAAAACTTATATAACCAGTATTTGGTACTTATAGCATAAATAACAATCGTTCACTCTTGTACATCCTTATTGTTTTAGCAATTTCTAAGTGATGTTCAGAGTGATGTGACTACTTTATTAGAAATTGCGAGGAATGTAAGAGTGATTGGTAATATAAATTTCATTAGCAATGCCACATAGGATATGAACCAATTTCCTATGAGAAAACTTTATATTATCCATGATACATAAGTATATTCGAACATTTTTCTCAACATAAGAATTTGCTAACAATTTTAGAGATGTAAGCGATTAGAATTTTTTTGAAGAATGAATTGCTACAATTAGTGATGTGACAATTAAAAATTACTACACTATTTCTAAGATATACATGATATTAAAGTCCATCTAAACAAAATTAAATTCTCCATATTCTCGCCATAGCTTTCTTATGTACGAACTTGTGATCGCATTCAACCAATTTTGATTTTTGTTGTTGTGTACTTATAGCATAAATAACAATCGGGTTCAACTCTTGTACATCCTTAGTGTTTTAGAAATTGCTAAGTGATGTTGAGAGTGATGTGACGACTTTATTAGAAATTGCAAGGAATGTAAGAGTGATTGGTAATATAACAATTTCATTAGCAATGCCACATAGGATATGAACCAATTTCCTTTGAAAAAACTTCATATTAACCATTATACATAAGTATATTTGAACATTTTTCTGAACATAAGAATTTGCTAATAATTTTAGAGATGTAAGCGATTAGAATTTTTTTGAAGAATGAATTGCTACAATTAGTGATGTGACAATTAAAAATTACTACACTATTTCTAAGATATTCAAGATCTTAAAGTCCATCTAAACAAAATTAAATTCTCCATATTCTGCCATAGCTTCTTATGTACGAAACTTGTGATCGCATTCAACCAATTTTGATTTTTGTTGTTGTGTACTTATAGCATAAATAACAATCGGGTTCAGCTCTTGTACATCCTCGGTGTTATAGAAATTGCTAAGTTATGTTGAGAGTGATATGACGACTTTATTAGAAATTGCAAGGAATGTACGAGTGATTGCTAATTAACAATATCATTAGCAATGCCACATAGGATATGATCCAATTTCCTACGAGAAAACTTTATATTAACCATGATACATAAGTATATTGGAATAGTTTTCTCAACATAAGAATTTGCTAACAATTTTAGAGATGTAAGCGATTAGAAACTTTTTAAAGAATGAATTGCTACAATTAGGGATGTGACAATTAAAAATTACTAAACTATTTCTAAGATATACATGATATTAAAGTCCATCTAAAACAAAATCAAATTCTCCATATTCTGCCATAGTTTCTTATGTACGAAACTTGTGATTGCATTCAACCAATTTTGATTTTTGTTGTTGTGTACTTATAGCATAATAACAATCGAGTTCAACTCTTGTACATCCTTAGTGTTTTAGCAATTGCTAAGTGATGTTGAGAGTTATGTGACGACTTTATTAGAAATTGCGAGGAATGTAAGAGTGATTTCTAATTAACAATTTCATTAGAAATGCCACATAGGATAGGAACCAATTTCCTATGAGAAAACTTTATATTAACCATGATACATAAGTATATTCGAACATTTTTCTGAACATAAGAATTTGCTAACAATTTTAGAGATGTAAGCGATTAGAATTTTTTTGAAGAATGAATTACTACAATTAGTGATGTGACAATTAAAAATTACTACACTATTTGTAAGATATACATGATATTAAAGTCCATCTAAACAAAATTAAATTCTCCATATTCAGCCATAGCTTCTTATGTGCGTAACTTGTGATCGCATTCAACCAATTTTGATTTTTGTTGTTGGGTACTTATAGCATAAATAACAATCGGGTTCAACTCTTGTACATCCTTATTGTTTTAGCAATTGCTAAGTGATGTTGAGAGTGATGTGACTACTTTATTAGAAATTGCGAGGAATGTAAGAGTGATTGGTAATATAAATTTCATTAGCAATGCCACATAGGATATGAACCAATTTCCTTTGAAAAAACTTCATATTAACCATTATACATAAGTATATTTGAACATTTTTCTGAACATAAGAATTTGCTAATAATTTTAGAGATGTAAGCGATTAGAATTTTTTTGAAGAATGAATTGCTACAATTAGTGATGTGACAATTAAAAAATACTACACTATTTCTAAGATATTCAAGATCTTAAAGTCCATCTAAACAAAATTAAATTCTCCATATTCGCCATAGCTTCTTATGTACGGAACTTGTGATCGCATTCAACCAATTTTGATTTTTGTTGTTGTGTACTTATAGCATAAATAACAATCAGGTTCAGCTCTTGTACATCCTCAGTGTTATAGAAATTGCTAAGTTATGTTGAGAGTGATATGACGACTTTATTAGAAATTGCAAGGAATGTACGAGTGATTGCTAATTAACAATATCATTTGCAATGCCACATAGGATATGAACCAATTTCCTTTGAAAAAACTTCATATTAACCATTATACATAAGTATATTTGAACATTTTTCTGAACATAAGAATTTGCTAATAATTTTAGAGATGTAAGCGATTAGAATTTTTTTGAAGAATGAATTGCTACAATTAGTGATGTGACAATTAAAAATTACTACACTATTTCTAAGATATTCAAGATCTTAAAGTCCATCTAAACAAAATTAAATTCTCCATATTCTGCCATAGCTTCTTATGTACGTAACTTGTGATCGCATTCAACCAATTTTGATTTTTGTTGTTGTGTACTTATAGCATAAATAACAATCAGGTTCAGCTCTTGTACATCCTCAGTGTTATAGAAATTGCTAAGTTATGTTGAGAGTAATATGACGACTTTATTAGAAATTGCAAGGAATGTACGAGTGATTGCTAATTAACAATATCATTAGCAATGCCACATAGGATATGATCCAATTTCCTACGAGAAAACTTTATATTAACCATGATACATAAGTATATTGGAACAGTTTTCTCAACATAAGAATTTGCTAACAATTTTAGAGATGTAAGCGATTAGAAACTTTTTAAAGAATGAATTGCTACAATTAGGGATGTGACAATTAAAAATTACTAAACTATTTCTAAGATATACATGATATTAAAGTCCATCTAAAACAAAATCAAATTCTCCATATTCTCGCCATAGTTTCTTATGTACGGAACTTGTGATTGCATTCAACCAATTTTGATTTTTGTTGTTGTGTACTTATAGCAGTAATAACAATCAGGTTCAACTCTTGTACATCCTTAGTGTTTTAGCAATTGCTAAGTGATGTTGAGAGTTATGTGACGACTTTATTAGAAATTGCGAGGAATGTAAGAGTGATTTCTAATTAACAATTTCATTAGAAATGCCACATAGGATAGGAACCAATTTCCTATGAGAAAACTTTATATTAACCATGATACATAAGTATATTCGAACATTTTTCTGAACATAAGAATTTGCTAACAATTTTAGAGATGTAAGCGATTAGAATTTTTTTGAAGAATGAATTACTACAATTAGTGATGTGACAATTAAAAATTACTACACTATTTGTAAGATATACATGATATTAAAGTCCATCTAAACAAAATTAAATTCTCCATATTCAGCCATAGCTTCTTATGTGCAGAACTTGTGATCGCATTCAACCAATTTTGATTTTTGTTGTTGGGTACTTATAGCATAAATAACAATCAGGTTCAGCTCTTGTACATCCTTATTGTTTTAGCAATTGCTAAGTGATGTTGAGAGTGATGTGACTACTTTATTAGAAATTGCGAGGAATGTAAGAGTGATTGGTAATATAAATTTCATTAGCAATGGCACATAGGATATGAACCAATTTCCTTTGAAAAAACTTCATATTAACCATTATACATAAGTATATTTGAACATTTTTCTGAACATAAGAATTTGCTAATAATTTTAGAGATGTAAGCGATTAGAATTTTTTTGAAGAATGAATTGCTACAATTAGTGATGTGACAATTAAAAAATACTACACTATTTCTAAGATATTCAAGATCTTAAAGTCCATCTAAACAAAATTAAATTCTCCATATTCTCGCCATAGCTTCTTATGTACGAGAACTTGTGATCGCATTCAACCAATTTTGATTTTTGTTGTTGTGTACTTATAGCATAAATAACAATCGGGTTCAGCTCTTGTACATCCTCGGTGTTATAGAAATTGCTAAGTTATGTTGAGAGTGATATGACGACTTTATTAGAAATTGCAAGGAATGTACGAGTGATTGCTAATTAACAATATCATTTGCAATGCCACATAGGATATGAACCAATTTCCTTTGAAAAAACTTCATATTAACCATTATACATAAGTATATTTGAACATTTTTCTGAACATAAGAATTTGCTAATAATTTTAGAGATGTAAGCGATTAGAATTTTTTTGAAGAATGAATTGCTACAATTAGTGATGTGACAATTAAAAAATACTACACTATTTCTAAGATATTCAAGATCTTAAAGTCCATCTAAACAAAATTAAATTCTCCATATTCTGCCATAGCTTCTTATGTACAGAACTTGTGATCGCATTCAACCAATTTTGATTTTTGTTGTTGTGTACTTATAGCATAAATAACAATCGTGTTCAGCTCTTGTACATCCTCGGTGTTATAGAAATTGCTAAGTTATGTTGAGAGTAATATGACGACTTTATTAGAAATTGCAAGGAATGTACGAGTGATTGCTAATTAACAATATCATTAGCAATGCCACATAGGATATGATCCAATTTCCTACGAGAAAACTTTATATTAACCATGATACATAAGTATATTGGAACAGTTTTCTCAACATAAGAATTTGCTAACAATTTTAGAGATGTAAGCGATTAGAAACTTTTTAAAGAATGAATTGCTACAATTAGGGATGTGACAATTAAAAATTACTAAACTATTTCTAAGATATACATGATATTAAAGTCCATCTAAAACAAAATCAAATTCTCCATATTCTGCCATAGTTTCTTATGTACAGAACTTGTGATTGCATTCAACCAATTTTGATTTTTGTTGTTGTGTACTTATAGCAGTAATAACAATCAGGTTCAACTCTTGTACATCCTTAGTGTTTTAGCAATTGCTAAGTGATGTTGAGAGTTATGTGACGACTTTATTAGAAATTGCGAGGAATGTAAGAGTGATTTCTAATTAACAATTTCATTAGAAATGCCACATAGGATAGGAACCAATTTCCTATGAGAAAACTTTATATTAACCATGATACATAAGTATATTCGAACATTTTTCTGAACATAAGAATTTGCTAACAATTTTAGAGATGTAAGCGATTAGAATTTTTTTGAAGAATGAATTACTACAATTAGTGATGTGACAATTAAAAATTACTACACTATTTGTAAGATATACATGATATTAAAGTCCATCTAAACAAAATTAAATTCTCCATATTCAGCCATAGCTTCTTATGTGCAGAACTTGTGATCGCATTCAACCAATTTTGATTTTTGTTGTTGGGTACTTATAGCATAAATAACAATCAGGTTCAGCTCTTGTACATCCTTATTGTTTTAGCAATTGCTAAGTGATGTTGAGAGTGATGTGACTACTTTATTAGAAATTGCGAGGAATGTAAGAGTGATTGGTAATATAAATTTCATTAGCAATGGCACATAGGATATGAACCAATTTCCTTTGAAAAAACTTCATATTAACCATTATACATAAGTATATTTGAACATTTTTCTGAACATAAGAATTTGCTAATAATTTTAGAGATGTAAGCGATTAGAATTTTTTTGAAGAATGAATTGCTACAATTAGTGATGTGACAATTAAAAAATACTACACTATTTCTAAGATATTCAAGATCTTAAAGTCCATCTAAACAAAATTAAATTCTCCATATTCTCGCCATAGCTTCTTATGTACGTAACTTGTGATCGCATTCAACCAATTTTGATTTTTGTTGTTGTGTACTTATAGCATAAATAACAATCGGGTTCAACTCTTGTACATCCTCGGTGTTATAGAAATTGCTAAGTTATGTTGAGAGTGATATGACGACTTTATTAGAAATTGCAAGGAATGTACGAGTGATTGCTAATTAACAATATCATTTGCAATGCCACATAGGATATGAACCAATTTCCTTTGAAAAAACTTCATATTAACCATTATACATAAGTATATTTGAACATTTTTCTGAACATAAGAATTTGCTAATAATTTTAGAGATGTAAGCGATTAGAATTTTTTTGAAGAATGAATTGCTACAATTAGTGATGTGACAATTAAAAATTACTACACTATTTCGAAGATATTCAAGATCTTAAAGTCCATCGAAACAAAATTAAATTCTCCATATTCTGCCATAGCTTCTTATGTACGAACTTGTGATCGCATTCAACCAATTTTGATTTTTGTTGTTGTGTACTTATAGCATAAATAACAATCAGGTTCAGCTCTTGTACATCCTCAGTGTTATAGAAATTGCTAAGTTATGTTGAGAGTAATATGACGACTTTATTAGAAATTGCAAGGAATGTACGAGTGATTGCTAATTAACAATATCATTAGCAATGCCACATAGGATATGATCCAATTTCCTACGAGAAAACTTTATATTAACCATGATACATAAGTATATTGGAACAGTTTTCTCAACATAAGAATTTGCTAACAATTTTAGAGATGTAAGCGATTAGAAACTTTTTAAAGAATGAATTGCTACAATTAGGGATGTGACAATTAAAAATTACTAAACTATTTCTAAGATATACATGATATTAAAGTCCATCTAAAACAAAATCAAATTCTCCATATTCTCGCCATAGTTTCTTATGTACAGAACTTGTGATTGCATTCAACCAATTTTGATTTTTGTTGTTGTGTACTTATAGCAGTAATAACAATCAGGTTCAACTCTTGTACATCCTTAGTGTTTTAGCAATTGCTAAGTGATGTTGAGAGTTATGTGACGACTTTATTAGAAATTGCGAGGAATGTAAGAGTGATTTCTAATTAACAATTTCATTAGAAATGCCACATAGGATAGGAACCAATTTCCTATGAGAAAACTTTATATTAACCATGATACATAAGTATATTCGAACATTTTTCTCGAACATAAGAATTTGCTAACAATTTTAGAGATGTAAGCGATTAGAATTTTTTTGAAGAATGAATTACTACAATTAGTGATGTGACAATTAAAAATTACTACACTATTTGTAAGATATACATGATATTAAAGTCCATCTAAACAAAATTAAATTCTCCATATTCAGCCATAGCTTTCTTATGTGCGAACTTGTGATCGCATTCAACCAATTTTGATTTTTGTTGTTGGGTACTTATAGCATAAATAACAATCAGGTTCAGCTCTTGTACATCCTTAGTGTTTTAGCAATTGCTAAGTGATGTTGAGAGTGATGTGACTACTTTATTAGAAATTGCGAGGAATGTAAGAGTGATTGGTAATATAAATTTCATTAGCAATGCCACATAGGATATGAACCAATTTCCTTTGAAAAAACTTCATATTAACCATTATACATAAGTATATTTGAACATTTTTCTGAACATAAGAATTTGCTAATAATTTTAGAGATGTAAGCGATTAGAATTTTTTTGAAGAATGAATTGCTACAATTAGTGATGTGACAATTAAAAATTACTACACTATTTCTAAGATATTCAAGATCTTAAAGTCCATCTAAACAAAATTAAATTCTCCATATTCTGCCATAGCTTCTTATGTACAGAACTTGTGATCGCATTCAACCAATTTTGATTTTTGTTGTTGTGTACTTATAGCATAAATAACAATCGAGGTTCAGCTCTTGTACATCCTCGGTGTTATAGAAATTGCTAAGTTATGTTGAGAGTGATATGACGACTTTATTAGAAATTGCAAGGAATGTACGAGTGATTGCTAATTAACAATATCATTAGCAATGCCACATAGGATATGATCCAATTTCCTACGAGAAAACTTTATATTAACCATGATACATAAGTATATTGGAACAGTTTTCTCAACATAAGAATTTGCTAACAATTTTAGAGATGTAAGCGATTAGAAACTTTTTAAAGAATGAATTGCTACAATTAGGGATGTGACAATTAAAAATTACTAAACTATTTCTAAGATATACATGATATTAAAGTCCATCTAAAACAAAATCAAATTCTCCATATTCTGCCATAGTTTCTTATGTACGAACTTGTGATTGCATTCAACCAATTTTGATTTTTGTTGTTGTGTACTTATAGCATAAATAACAATCGGGTTCAACTCTTGTACATCCTTAGTGTTTTAGCAATTGCTAAGTGATGTTGAGAGTTATGTGACGACTTTATTAGAAATTGCGAGGAATGTAAGAGTGATTTCTAATTAACAATTTCATTAGAAATGCCACATAGGATAGGAACCAATTTCCTATGAGAAAACTTTATATTAACCATGATACATAAGTATATTCGAACATTTTTCTGAACATAAGAATTTGCTAACAATTTTAGAGATGTAAGCGATTAGAATTTTTTTGAAGAATGAATTACTACAATTAGTGATGTGACAATTAAAAATTACTACACTATTTGTAAGATATACATGATATTAAAGTCCATCTAAACAAAATTAAATTCTCCATATTCTGCCATAGTTTCTTATGTACAGAACTTGTGATTGCATTCAACCAATTTTGATTTTTGTTGTTGGGTACTTATAGCATAAATAACAATCAGGTTCAACTCTTGTACATCCTTAGTGTTTTAGCAATTGCTAAGTGATGTTGAGAGTGATGTGACTACTTTATTAGAAATTGCGAGGAATGTAAGAGTGATTGGTAATATAAATTTCATTAGCAATGCCACATAGGATATGAACCAATTTCCTTTGAAAAAACTTCATATTAACCATTATACATAAGTATATTTGAACATTTTTCTGAACATAAGAATTTGCTAATAATTTTAGAGATGTAAGCGATTAGAATTTTTTTGAAGAATGAATTGCTACAATTAGTGATGTGACAATTAAAAATTACTACACTATTTCTAAGATATTCAAGATCTTAAAGTCCATCTAAACAAAATTAAATTCTCCATATTCTCGCCATAGCTTCTTATGTACAGAAACTTGTGATCGCATTCAACCAATTTTGATTTTTGTTGTTGTGTACTTATAGCATAAATAACAATCGGGTTCAGCTCTTGTACATCCTCGGTGTTATAGAAATTGCTAAGTTATGTTGAGAGTGATATGACGACTTTATTAGAAATTGCAAGGAATGTACGAGTGATTGCTAATTAACAATATCATTAGCAATGCCACATAGGATATGATCCAATTTCCTACGAGAAAACTTTATATTAACCATGATACATAAGTATATTGGAACAGTTTTCTCAACATAAGAATTTGCTAACAATTTTAGAGATGTAAGCGATTAGAAACTTTTTAAAGAATGAATTGCTACAATTAGGGATGTGACAATTAAAAATTACTAAACTATTTCTAAGATATACATGATATTAAAGTCCATCTAAAACAAAATTAAATTCTCCATATTCTGCCATAGTTTCTTATGTACAGAACTTGTGATTGCATTCAACCAATTTTGATTTTTGTTGTTGTGTACTTATAGCAGTAATAACAATCAGGTTCAACTCTTGTACATCCTTAGTGTTTTAGCAATTGCTAAGTGATGTTGAGAGTAATGTGACGACTTTATTAGAAATTGCGAGGAATGTAAGAGTGATATCTAATTAACAATTTCATTAGAAATGCTACATAGGATAGGAACCAATTTCCTATGAGAAAACTTTATATTAACCATGATACATAAGTATATTCAAACATTTTTCTGAACATAAGAATTTGCTAACAATTTTAGAGATGTAAGCGATTAGAATTTTTTTGAAGAATGAATTGCTACAATTAGTGATGTGACAATTAAAAATTACTACACTATTTGTAGGATATACATGATATTAAAGTCCATCTAAACAAAATTAAATTCTCCATTTTCTGCCATAGCTTCTTATGTGCAGAACTTGTGATCGCATTCAACCAATTTTGATTTTTGTTGTTGGGTACTTATAGCATAAATAACAATCAGGTTCAGCTCTTGTACATCCTTAGTGTTTTAGCAATTGCTAAGTGATGTTGAGAGTGATGTGACTACTTTATTAGAAATTGCAAGAAATGTACGAGTGATTGCTAATTAACAATATCATTAGCAATGCCACATAGGATATGATCCAATTTCCTACGAGAAAACTTTATATTAACCATGATACATATGTATATTGGAACAGTTTTCTCAACATAAGAATTTGCTAACAATTTTAGAGATGTAAGCGATTAGAAACTTTTTAAAGAATGAATTGCTACAATTAGGGATGTGACAATTAAAAACTACTAAACTATTTCTAAGATATACATGATATTAAAGTCCATCTAAAACAAAATTAAATTCTCTATATTCTGCCATAGTTTCTTTTGTACAGAACTTGTGATTGCATTCAACCAATTTTGATTTTTTTTGTTGTGTACATATAGCAGTAATAACAATCAGGTTCAACTCTTGTACATCCTTAGTGTTTTAGCAATTGCTAAGTGATGTTGAGAGTGATGTGACGACTTTATTAGAAATTGCAAGGAATGTAAGAGTGATTTCTAATTAACAATTTCATTAGAAATGCCACATAGGATACGAACCAATTTCCTATGAGAAAACTTTATATTAACCATGATACATAAGTATATTCGAACATTTTTCTGAACATAAGAATTTGCTAACAATTTTAGAGATGTAAGCGATTAGAATTTTTTTTAAGAATGAATTGCTTCAATTAGTTATGTCACAATTAAAAATTACTACAATATTTCTAAGATATACAAGATCTTAAAGTCCATCTAAACAAAATTAAATTCTCCATATTCTGCCATAGCTTCTTATGTACAGAACTTGTGATCGCATTCAACCAATTTTGATTTTTGTTGTTGTGTAGTTATAGCATAAATAACAATCAGGTTCATCTCTTGCACATCCTCAGTATTATAGAAATTGCTAAGTTATGTTGAGAGTGATATGACGACTTTATTAGAAATTGCAAGGAATGTACGAGTGATTGCTAATTAACAATATCATTTGCAATGCCACATAGGATATGATCCAATTTCCTACGAGAAAACTTTATATTAACCATGATACATATGTATATTGGAACAGTTTTCTCAACATAAGAATTTGCTAACAATTTTAGAGATGTAAGCGATAAGAAACTTTTTCAAGAATGAATTGCTACAATTAGGGATGTGACAATTAAAAATTACTAAACTATTTCTAAGATATACATGATATTAAAGTCCATCTAAAACAAAATTAAATTCTCTATATTCTGCCATAGTTTCTTATGTACAGAACTTGTGATTGCATTCAACCAATTTTGATTTTTTTTGTTGTGTACTTATAGTAGTAATAACAATCAGGTTCAACTCTTGTACATCCTTAGTGTTTTAGCAATTGCTAAGTGATGTTGAGAGTGATGTGACGACTTTATTAGAAATTGCAAGGAATGTAAGAGTGATTTCTAATTAACAATTTCATTAGAAATGCCACATAGGATACGAACCAATTTCCTATGAGAAAATTTTATATTAACCATGATACATAAGTATATTCGAACATTTTTCTGAACATAAGAATTTGCTAACAATTTTAGAGATGTAAGCGATTAGAATTTTTTTGAAGAATGAATTGCTTCAATTAGTTATGTGACAATTAAAAATTACTACACTACTTCTAAAATATTCAAGATCTTAAAGTCCATCTAAACAAAATTAAATTCTCCATATTCTGCCATAGCTTCTTATCTACAGAACTTGTGATCGCATTCAACCAATTTTGATTTTTGTTGTTGTGTAGTTATAGCATAAATAACAATCAGGTTCAGCTCTTGTACATCCTCAGTGTTTTAGAAATTGCTAAGTTATGTTGAGAGTGATATGACGACTTTATTAGAAATTGCAAGGAATGTACGAGTGATTGCTAATTAACAATATCATTAGCAATGCCACATAGGATATGATCCAATTTCCTACGAGAAAACTTTATATTAACCATGATACATAAGTATATTGGAACAGTTTTCTCAACATAAGAATTTGCTAACAATTTTAGAGATGTAAGCGATTAGAAACTTTTTAAAGAATGAATTGCTACAATTAGGGATGTGACAATTAAAAATTACTAAACTATTTCTAAGATATACATGATATTACAGTCCATCTAAAACAAAATTAAATTCTCCATATTCTGCCATAGTTTCTTATGTACAGAACTTGTGATTGCATTCAACCAATTTTGATTTTTGTTGTTGTGTACTTATAGCAGTAATAACAATCAGGTTCAACTCTTGTACATCCTTAGTGTTTTAGCAATTGGTAAGTGATGTTGAGAGTTATGTGACGACTTTATTAGAAATTGTGAGGAATGTAATAGTGATTTCTAATTAACAATTTCATTGGAAATGCCACATAGGATAGGAACCAATTTCCTATGAGAAAACTTTATATTAACCATGATACATAAGTATATTCGAACATTTTTCTGAACCTAAGAATTTGCTAACAATTTTAGAGATTTACGCGATTAGAAATTTTTTGAAGAATGAATTGCTACAATTAGTGATGTTACAATTAAAAATTACTACACTATTTGTCATATATACATGATATTAAAGTCCATCAAAACAAAATTAAATTCTCCATATTCTACCATAGCTTCTTATGTGCAGAACTTGTGATCGCATTCAACCAATTTTGATTTTTGTTGTTGGGTAGTTATAGCATAAATAACAATCAGGTTTAGGTCTTGTACATCCTTAGTGTTTTAGCAATTGCTAAGTGATGTTGAGAGTGATGTGACTACTTTATTAGAAATTGCGAGGAATGTAAGAGTGATTGGTAATATAAATTTCATTAGCAATGCCACATAGGATATGAACCAATTTCCTTTGAAAAAACTTCGTATTAACCATTATACATAAGTATATTCGAACATTTTTCTGAACATAAGAATTTCCTAACAATTTTAGAGATGTAAGCGATTAGAACTCGTTTAAGGGATGAATTGCTACAATTAGTGATGTGACAATTAAAATATACTACACTATTTCTAAGATATACAAGATCTTAAAGTCCATCTAAACAAAATTAAATTCTCCATATTCTACCATAGCTTCTTATGTACAAAACTTGTGATCGCATTCAACCAATTTTGATTTTTGTTGTTGTGTACTTATAGCAGTAATAACAATCAAGTTCAACTCTTGTACATCCTTAGTGTTTTAGCAATTGGTAAGTGATGTTGAGAGTTATGTGACGACTTTATTAGAAATTGCGAGGAATGTAAGAGTGATTTCTAATTAACAATTTCATTAGAAATGCCACATAGGATAGGAACCAATTTCCTATGAGAAAACTTTATATTAACCATGATACATAAGTATATTCGAACATTTTTCTGAACCTAAGAATTTGCTAACAATTTTAGAGATGTACGCGATTAGAAATTTTTTGAAGAATGAATTGCTACAATTAGTGATGTTACAATTAAAAATTACTACACTATTTGTAAGATATACATGATATTAAAGTCCATCTAAACAAAATTAAATTCTCCATATTCTGCCATAACTGCTTATGTACAGAACTTGTGATCGCATGCAACTAGTTTTGATTTTTGTTGTTGGGTACTTATAGCATAAATAACAATCAGGTTCAGCTCTTGTGCATCCTCAATGTTTTAGAAATTGCTAAGTTATGTTGAGAGTGATATGACGTATTTATTAGAAATTGCAAGGAATATACGAGTGATTGCTAATTAACAATTTCATTAGCAATGCCACATAGGATATGAACCAATTTCCTATGAGAAAACTTTATATTAACCATGATACATAAGTATATTCGAACATTTTTCTGAACATAAGAATTTGCTAACAATTTTAGAGATATAAGCGATTAGAACTCGTTTAAGGGATGAATTGCTACAATTAGTGATGTGACAATTAAAAATTACTACACTATTTCTAAGATATACAAGATCTTAAAGTCCATCTAAACAAAATTAAATTCTCCATATTCTGCCATAGCTTCTTATGTACAGAACTTGTGATCGCATTCAACCAATTTCAATTTTTGTTGTTGTGTACTTATACCATAAATAACAATCAGGTTCAACTCTTGTACATCCTTAGTGTTTTAGAAATTGCTAAGTTATGTTGAGAGTGATATGACGACTTTATTAGAAATTGCAAGGAATGTACGAGTGATTGCTAGTTAACAATTTCATTAGCAATGCCACATAGGATATGATCCAATTTCCTATTAGAAAACTTTATATTAATCATGATACATAATTATATTGGAACATTTTTCTAAACATAAGAATTTGCTAACTTTTTTAGAGATGTAAGCGATTAGAAATTTTTTAAAGAATGAATTGCTACGATTAGGGATGTGACAATTAAAAATTACTAAACTATTTCTAAGATATACATGATATTAAAGTCCATCTAAAACAAAATTAAATTCTCCATATACTGCCATAGCTTCTTATGTACAGAACTTGTGATCGAATTCAACCAATTTTGATTTTTGTTGTTGGGTATTTATAGCATAAATAACAATCAGGTTCAGCTCTTGTACATCCTTAGTGTTTTAGCAATTTCTAAGTGATGTTGAGAGTGATGTGACTACTTTATTAGAAATTGCGAGGAATCTAAGAGTCATTGGTAATATAAATTTCAATAGCAATGCCACATAGGATATGAACCAATTTCCTATGAGAAAACTTTATATTAACCATGATACATAAGTATATTGGAACATTTTTCTCGGACATAAGAATTTGCTAACAATTTTAGAGATGTAAGCGATTAGAATTTTTTTGAAGAACGAATTGCTACAATTAGTGATGTGACAATTAAAAATTACTACACTATTTCTAAGATATACAAGATCTTTAAGTCCATCTAAACAAAATTAAATTCTCCATATTCTACCACGGCTTCTTATGTACAAAACTTGTGATCGCATTCAACCAATTTTGATTTTTGTTGTTGTGTACGTATAGCATAAATAAAAATCAGGTTCAGGCTCTTGTACATCCTCGGTGTTTTAGAAATTGCTAAGTTATGTTGAGAGTGATATGACGACTTTATTAGAAATTGCAAGGAATGTACGAGTGATTGCTAATTAACAATTTCATTAGCAATGCCAAATAGGATATGAACTAATTTCCTATGAGAAAACTTTATATTAACCATGATACATAAGTATATTCAAACATTTTTCTGAACATAAGAATTTGCTAACAATTTTAGAGATATAAGCGATTAGAACTCGTTTAAGGGATGAATTGCTACAATTAGTGATGTGACAATTAAAAATTACTACACTATTTCTAAGATATACAAGATCTTAAAGTCCATCTAAACAAAATTAAATTCTCCATATTCTGCCATAGCTTCTTATGTACAAAACTTGTGATCGCATTCAACCAATTTTGATTTTTGTTGTTGTGTACGTATAGCAGTAATAACAATCAGGTTCAACTCTTGTACATCCGTAGTGTTTTAGCAATTGGTAAGTGATGTTGAGAGTTATGTGACGACTTTATTAGAAATTGCGAGGAATGTAAGAGTGATTTCTAATTAACAATTTCATTAGAAATGCCACATAGGATAGGAACCAATTTCTTATGAGAAAACTTTATATTAACCATGATACATAAGTATATTCGAACATTTTTTTGAACATAAGAATTTGATAACAATTTTAGAGATGTAAGCGATTAGAATTTTTTTGAAGAATGAATTACTACAATTAGTGATGTGACAATTAAAAATTACTACACTATTTGTAAGATATACATGATATTAAAGTCCATCTAAACAAAATTAAATTCTCCATATTCAGCCATAGCTTCTTATGTGCAGAACTTGTGATCGCATTCAACCAATTTTGATTTTTGTTGTTGGGTACTTATAGCATAAATAACAATCAGGTTCAGCACTTGTACATCCACAATGTTTTAGAAATTGCTAAGTTATGTTGAGAGTGATATGACGACTTTATTAGAAATTGCAAGGAATATACGAGTGATTGCTAATTAAAAATTTCATTAGCAATGCCACATAGGATATGAACCAATTTCCTATGAGAAAACTTTATATTAACCATGATACATAAGTATATTCGAACATTTTTCTGAACATAAGAATTTGCTAACAATTTTAGAGATGTAAGCGATTAGAATTTTTTTGAAGAATGAATTGCTACAATTAGTGATGTGACAATTAAAAATTACTACACTATTTGTAGGATATACATGATATTAAAGTCCATCTACAC
Source organism: Linum usitatissimum (assembly GCA_030674075.2). Taxonomy (NCBI): domain Eukaryota; kingdom Viridiplantae; phylum Streptophyta; class Magnoliopsida; order Malpighiales; family Linaceae; genus Linum; species Linum usitatissimum. The sequence continues at coordinate 35,375 of JAUJYP020001246.1, read as the reverse complement.
AAAATTAAATTCTCCATATTCTGCCATAGCTTCTTATGTGCAGAACTTGTGATCGCATTCAACCAATTTTGATTTTTGTTGTTGCGTACTTATAGCATAAATAACAATCAGGTTCAGCACTTGTACATCCACAATGTTTTAGAAATTGCTAAGTTATGTTGAGAGTGATATGACGACTTTATTAGAAATTGCAAGGAATATACGAGTGATTGCTAATTAAAAATTTCATTAGCAATGCCACATAGGATATGAACCAATTTCCTATGAGAAAACTTTATATTAACCATGATACATAAGTATATTGGAACATTTTTCTGGACATAAGAATTTGCTAACAATTTTAGAGATGTAAGCGATTAGAATTTTTTTGAAGAACGAATTGCTACAATTAGTGATGTGACAATTAAAAATTACTACACTATTTCTAAGATATACAAGATCTTTAAGTCCATCTAAACAAAATTAAATTCTCCATATTCTACCACAGCTTCTTATGTACAAAACTTGTGATCGCATTCAACCAATTTTGATTTTTGTTGTTGTGTACGTATAGCATAAATAAAAATCAGGTTCAGCTCTTGTACATCCTCGGTGTTTTAGAAATTGCTAAGTTATGTTGAGAGTGATGTGACTACTTTATTAGAAATTGCAAGAAATGTACGAGTGATTGCTAATTAACAATATCATTAGCAATGCCACATAGGATATGATCCAATTTCCTACGAGAAAACTTTATATTAACCATGATACATATGTATATTGGAACAGTTTTCTCAACATAAGAATTTGCTAACAATTTTAGAGATGTAAGCGATTAGAAACTTTTTCAAGAATAAATTGCTACAATTAGGGATGTGACAATTAAAAATTACTAAACTATTTCTAAGATATACATGATATTAAAGTCCATCTAAAACAAAATTAAATTCTCCATATTCTGCCATAGTTTCTTATGTACAGAACTTGTGATTGCATTTAACCAATTTTGATTTTTGTTGTTGTGTACTTATAGCAGTAATAACAATCAGGTTCAACTCTTGTACATCCTTAGTGTTTTAGCAATTGTAAGTGATGTTGAGAGTTATGTGACGACTTTATTAGAAATTGCGAGGAATGTAAGAGTGATTTCTAATTAAAAATTTCATTAGAAATGCTACATAGGATAGGAACCAATTTCCTATGAGAAAACTTTATATTAACCATGATACATAAGTATATTCGAACATTTTTCTGAACCTAAGAATTTGCTAACAATTTTAGAGATGTACGCGATTAGAAATTTTTTGAAGAATGAATTGCTACAATTAGTGATGTTACAATTAAAAATTACTATACTATGTGTAAGATATACATGATATTAAAGTCCATCTAAACAAAATTAAATTCTCCATATTCTGCCATAGCTTCTTATGTACAGAACTTGTGATCGCATGCAACTAATTTTTATTTTTGTTGTTGGATACTTATAGCATAAATAACAATCAGGTTCAGCTCTTGTACATCCACATTGTTTTAGAAATTGCTAAGTTATGTTGAGAGTGATATGACGACTTTATTAGAAATTGAAAGGAATATACGAGTAATTGCAAATTAAAAATTTCATTAGCAATGCCACATAGGATATGAACCAATTTCCTATGAGAAAACTTTATATTAACCATGATACATAAGTATATTCGAACATTTTTCTGAACATAAGAATTTCCTAACAATTTTAGAGATGTAAGCGATTAGAATTTTTTTGAAGAATGAATTGCTACAATTAGTGATGTGACAATTAAAAATTACTACACTATTTGTAGGATATACATGATATTAAAGTCCATCTAAACAAAATTAAATTCTCCATATTCTGCCATAGCTTCTTATGTGCAGAACTTGTGATCGCATTCAACCAATTTTGATTTTTGTTGTTGCGTACTTATAGCAGAAATAACAATCAGGTTCAGCTCTTGTACATCCTTAGTGTTTTAGCAATTGCTAAGTGATGTTGAGAGTGATGTGACTACTTTATTAGAAATTGCAAGAAATGTACGAGTGATTGCTAATTAACAATATCATTAGCAATGCCACATAGGCTATGATCCAATTTCCTATGAGAAAACTTTATATTAACCATGATACATATGTATATTGGAACAGTTTTCTCAACATAGGAATTTGCTAACAATTTTAGAGATGTAAGCGATTAGAAACTTTTTCAAGAATGAATTGCTACAATTAGGGATGTGACAATTAAAAATTACTAAACTATTTCTAAGATATATATGATATTAAAGTCCATCTAAAACAAAATTAAATTCTCTATATTCTGCCATAGTTTCTTATGTGCAGAACTTGTGATTGCATTCAACCAATTTTGATTTTTTTGTTGTGTACTTATAGCAGTAATAACAATCAGGTTCAACTCTTGTACATCCTTAGTGTTTTAGCAATTGCTAAGTGATGTTGAGAGTGATGTGACGACTTTATTAGATATTCCAAGGAATGTAAGAGTGATTTCTAATTAACAATTTCATTAGAAATGCCACAAAGGATACAAACCAATTTCCTATGAAAAAACTTTATATTAACCATGATACATAAGTATATTCGAACATTTTTCTGAACATAAGAATTTGCTAACAATTTTAGAGATGTACGCGATTAGAATTTTTTTGAAGAATGAATTGCTTCAATTAGTTATGTGACAATTAAAAATTACTACACTATTTCTAAGATATTCAAGATCTTAAAGTCCATCTAAACAAAATTAAATTCTCTATATTCTGCCATAGCTTCTTATCTACAGAACTTGTGATCGCATTCAACCAATTTTGATTTTTGTTGTTGTGTAGTTATAGCATAAATAACAATCAGGTTCAGCTCTTGTACATCCTCAGTGTTTTAGAAATTGCTAAGTTATGTTGAGAGTGATATGACGACTTTATTAGAAATTGCAAGGAATTTACGAGTGATTGCTAATTAACAATATCATTAGCAATGCCACATAGGATATGATCCAATTTCCTACGACAAAACTTTATATTAACCATGATACATAAGTATATTGGAACAGTTTTCTCATCATAAGAATTTGCTAACAATTTTAGAGATGTAAGCGATTAGAAACTTTTTAAAGAATGAATTGCTACAATTAGGGATGTGACAATTAAAAATTACTAAACTATTTCTAAGATATACATGATATTAAAGTCCATCTAAAACAAAATTAAATTCTCCATATTCTGCCATAGTTTCTTATGTACAGAACTTGTGATTGCATTCAACCAATTTTGATTTTTGTTGTTGTGTACTTATAGCAGTAATAACAATCAGGTTCAACTCTTGTACATCCTTAGTGTTTTAGCAATTGCTAAGTGATGTTGAGAGTTATGTGACGACTTTATTAGAAATTACGAGGAATGTAAGAGTGATTTCTAATTAACAATTTCATTAGAAATGCCACATAGGATAGGAACCAATTTCCTATGAGAAAACTTTATATTAACCATGATACATAAGTATATTCGAACATTTTTCTCAACATATGAATTTGCTAACAATTTTAGAGATGTAAGCGATTAGAATTTTTTTGAAGAATGAATTGCTTCAATTAGTTATGTGACAATTAAAAATTACTACACTACTTCTAAGATATTCAAGATCTTAAAGTCCGTCTAAACAAAATTAAATTCTCCATATTCTGCCATAGCTTCTTATCTACAGAACTTGTGATCGCATTCAACCAATTTTGATTTTTGTTGTTGTGTAGTTATTGCATAAATAACAATCAGGTTCAGCTCTTGTACATCCTCAGTGTTTTAGAAATTGCTAAGTTATGTTGAGAGTGATATGACGACTTTATTAGAAATTGCAAGGAATGTACGAGTGATTGCTAATTAACAATATCATTAGCAATGCCACATAGGATATGATCCAATTTCCTACGAGAAAACTTTATATTAACCATGATACATAAGTATATTGGAACAGTTTTCTCAACATAAGAATTTGCTAACAAATTTAGAGATGTAAGCGATTAGAAACTTTTTAAAGAATGAATTGCTACAATTAGGGATGTGACAATTAAAAATTACTAAACTATTTCTAAGATATACATGATATTAAAGTCCATCCAAAACAAAATTAAATTCTCCACATTCTGCCATAGTTTCTTATGTACAGAACTTGTGATTGCATTCAACCAATTTTGATTTTTGTTGTTGTGTACTTATAGCAAGAATAACAATCGAGTTCAACTCTTGTACATCCTTAGTGTTTTAGCAATTGGTAAGTGATGTTGAGAGTTATGTGACGACTTTATTAGAAATTGCGAGGAATGTAAGAGTGATTTATAATTAACAATTTTATTAGAAATGCCACATTGGATAGGAACCAATTTCCTACGAGAAAACTTTATATTTACCATGATACATAAGTATATTCGAACATTTTTCTGAACCTAAGAATTTGCTAACAATTTTAGTGATGTACGCGATTAGAAATTTTTTGAAGAATGAATTGCTACAATTACTGATGTTACAATTAAAAATTACTACACTATTTGTAAGATATACATGATATTAAAGTCCATCTAAACAAAATTAAATTCTCCATATTCTCCATAAAGCTTCTTATGTGCGTAACTTGTGATCGCATTCAACCAATTTTGATTTTTGTTGTTGGGTACTTATAGCATAAATAACAATCAGGTTCAGCTCTTGTACATCCTTATTGTTATAGCAATTGCTAAGTGATGTTGAGAGTGATGTGACTACTTTATTAGAAATTGCGAGGAATGTAAGAGTGATTGGTAATATAAATTTCATTAGCAATGCCACATAGGATATGAACCAATTTCCTTTGAAAAAACTTCGTATTAACCATTATACATAAGTATATTCGAACATTTTTCTGAACGTAAAAATTTCCTAACAATTTTAGAGATGTAAGCAATTAGAACTCGTTTAAGGGATGAATTGCTACAATTAGTGATGTGACAATTAAAAATTACTAAACTATTTCTAAGATATACATGATATTAAAGTCCATCCAAAACAAAATTAAATTCTCCACATTCTGCCATAGTTTCTTATGTACAGAACTTGTGATTGCATTCAACCAATTTTGATTTTTGTTGTTGTGTACTTATAGCAGTAATAACAATCAGGTTCAACTCTTGTACATCCTTAGTGTTTTAGCAATTGGTAAGTGATGTTGAGAGTTATGTGACGACTTTATTAGAAATTGCGAGGAATGTAAGAGTGATTTCTAATTAACAATTTTATTAGAAATGCCACATTGGATAGGAACCAATTTCCTACGAGAAAACTTTATATTAACCATGATACATAAGTATATTCGAACATTTTTCTGAACCTAAGAATTTGCTAACAATTTTAGTGATGTACGCGATTAGAAATTTTTTGAAGAATGAATTGCTACAATTACTGATGTTACAATTAAAAATTACTACACTATTTGTAAGATATACATGATATTAAAGTCCATCTAAACAAAATTAAATTCTCCATATTCTGCCATAGCTTCTTATGTGCAGAACTTGTGATCGCATTCAACCAATTTTGATTTTTGTTGTTGGGTACTTATAGCATAAATAACAATCGAGTTCAGCTCTTGTACATCCTTATTGTTATAGCAATTGCTAAGTGATGTTGAGAGTGATGTGACTACTTTATTAGAAATTGCGAGGAATGTAAGAGTGATTGGTAATATAAATTTCATTAGCAATGCCACATAGGATATGAACCAATTTCCTTTGAAAAAACTTCGTATTAACCATTATACATAAGTATATTCGAACATTTTTCTGAACGTAAAAATTTCCTAACAATTTTAGAGATGTAAGCAATTAGAACTCGTTTAAGGGATGAATTGCTACAATTAGTGATGTGACAATGAAAATATACTACACTATTTCTAAGATATACAAGATCTTAAAGTCCATCTAAACAAAATTAAATTCTCCATATTCTACCATAGCTTCTTATGTACAAAACTTGTGATCGCATTCAACCAATTTTGATTTTTGTTGTTGTGTACTTATAGCAGTAATAACAATCAGGTTCAACTCTTGTACATCCTTAGTGTTTTAGTAATTGGTAAGTGATGTTGAGAGTTATGTGACGACTTTATTAGAAATTGCGAGGAATGTAAGAGTGATTTCTAATTAACAATCTCATTAGAAATGCCACATAGGATAGGAACCAATTTCCTATGAGAAAACTTTATATTAACCATGATACATAAGTATATTCGAACATTTTTCTGAACCTAAGAATAGGATAACAATTTTAGAGATGTAAGCGATTAGAATTTTTTTGAAGAATGAATTGCAACAATTAGTGATGTGACAATTAAAAATTACTACACTATTTCTAAGATATACATGATCTTAAAGTCCATCTAAACAAAATTAAATTCTCCATATTCCGCCATAGCTTCTTATGTACGAGAACTTGTGATCGCATTCAACCAATTTTGATTTTTGTTGTTGGGTACTTATAGCATAAATAACAATCGGTTCAGCTCTTGTACATCCTTAGTGTTTTAGCAATTGCTAAGTGATGTTGAGAGTGATGTGACTACTTTATTAGAAATTGCGAGGAATGTAAGAGTCATTGGTAATATAAATTTCATTAGCAATGCCACATAGGATATGAACCAATTTCCTATGAGAAAACTTTATATTAACCATGATACATAAGTATTTTGGAACATTTTTCTGGACATAAGAATTTGCTAACAATTTTAGAGATGTAAGCGATTAGAATTTTTTTGAAGAATGAATTGCTACAATTAGTGATGTGACAATTAAAAATTACTACACTATTTCTAAGATATACAAGATCTTTAAGTCCATCTAAACAAAATTAAATTCTCCATATTCTACCACATAGCTTCTTATGTACAAAACTTTTGATCGCATTCAACCAATTTTGATTTTTGTTGTTGTGTACGTATAGCATAAATAAAAATCAAGTTCAGCTCTTGTACATCCTCGGTGTTTTAGAAATTGCTAAGTTATGTTGAGAGTGATATGACGACTTTATTAGAAATTGCAAGGAATGTACGAGTGATTGCTAATTAACAATCTCATTAGAAATGCCACATAGGATAGGAACCAATTTCCTATGAGAAAACTTTATATTAACCATGATACATAAGTATATTCGAACATTTTTCTGAACCTAAGAATAGGATAACAATTTTAGAGATGTAAGCGATTAGAATTTTTTTGAAGAATGAATTGCAACAATTAGTGGATGTGACAATTAAAAATTACTACACTATTTCTAAGATATACATGATCTTAAAGTCCATCTAAACAAAATTAAATTCTCCATATTCCGCCATAGTTTCTTATGTACGGAACTTGTGATCGCATTCAACCAATTTTGATTTTTGTTGTTGGGTACTTATAGCATAAATAACAAAGGGTTCAGCTCTTGTACATCCTTAGTGTTTTAGCAATTGCTAAGTGATGTTGAGAGTGATGTGACTACTTTATTAGAAATTGCGAGGAATGTAAGAGTCATTGGTAATATAAATTTCATTAGCAATGCCACATAGGATATGAACCAATTTCCTATGAGAAAACTTTATATTAACCATGATACATAAGTATTTTGGAACATTTTTCTGGACATAAGAATTTGCTAACAATTTTAGAGATGTAAGCGATTAGAATTTTTTTGAAGAATGAATTGCTACAATTAGTGATGTGACAATTAAAAATTACTACACTATTTCTAAGATATACAAGATCTTAAAGTCCATCTAAACAAAATTAAATTCTCCATATTCTCGCCATAGCTTCTTATGTACAAAACTTGTGATCGCATTCAACCAATTTTGATTTTTGTTGTTGTGTACTGATAGCATAAATAACAATCAGGTTCAGCTCTTGTACATCCTTAGTGTTTTAGAAATTTCTAAGTTATGTTGAGAGTGATATGACGACTTTATTAGAAATTGCAAGGAATGTACGAGTGATTGCTAATTAACAATTTCATTAGCAATGCCACATAGGATATGATCCAATTTCCTATTAGAAAACTTTATATTAATCATGATACATAATTATATTGGAACATTTTTTCTGAACATAAGAATTTGCTAACTGTTTTAGAGATGTAAGCGATTAGAAATTTTTTAAAGAATGAATTGCTACAATTAGGGATGTGACAATTAAAAATTACTAAACTATTTCTAAGATATACATGATATTAAAGTCCATCTAAAACAAAATTTTCTCCATATGTTGCCATAGTTTCTTATGTACATAACTTGTGATTACATTCAACCAATTTTGATTTTTGTTGTTGTCTACTTATAGCAAGAATAACAATCGAGTTCAGCTCGTACATCCTCAATGTTTTAGAAATTGCTAAGTTATGTTGAGAGTGACGTGACGACTTTATTAGAAATTGCAAGAAATGTACGAGGGATTGCTAATTAACAATTTCATTAGAAATGCCACATAGGATATGAACCAATTTCCTATAAGAAAACTTAATATTAACCATGATACATAAGTATATTCGAACATTTTTCTCGAACATAAGAATTTGCTAACAATTTTAGATTTGTAAGCGATTAGAATTTTTTTAAGAATGAATTGCAACAATTAGTGATGTGACAATTAAAAATTACTACACTATTTCTAAGAGATACATGATCTTAAAGTCCATCTAAACAAAATTAAATTCTCCATATTCCGCCATAGCTTCTTATGTACAGAACTTGTGATCGCATTCAACCAATTTTGATTTTTTTTGTTGGGTACTTATAGCATAAATAACAATCAAGTTCAACTCTTGTACATCCTTAGTGTTTTAGCAATTGCTAAGTGATGTTGAGAGTGATGTGACTACTTTATTAGAAATTGCGAGGAATGTAAGAGTCATTGGTAATATAAAATTTCATTAGCAATGCCACATAGGATATGAACCAATTTCCTATGAGAAAACTTTATATTAACCATGATACATAAGTATTTTGGAACATTTTTCTTGGACATAAGAATTTGCTAACAATTTTAGAGATGTAAGCGATTAGAATTTTTTTAAGGAATGAATTGCTACAATTAGTGATGTGACAATTAAAAATTACTACACTATTTCTAAGATATACAAGATCTTAAAGTCCATCTAAACAAAATTAAATTCTCCATATTCTGCCATAGCTTCTTATGTACAAAACTTGTGATCGCATTCAACCAATTTTGATTTTTGTTGTTGTGTACTGATAGCATAAATAACAATCAGGTTCAGCTCTTGTACATCCTTAGTGTTTTAGAAATTTCTAAGTTATGTTGAGAGTGATATGACGACTTTATTAGAAATTGCAAGGAATGTACGAGTGATTGCTAATTAACAATTTCATTAGCAATGCCACATAGGATATGATCCAATTTCCTATTAGAAAACTTTATATTAATCATGATACATAATTATATTGGAACATTTTTCTGAACATAAGAATTTGCTAATCGTTTTAGAGATGTAAGCGATTAGAAATTTTTTAAAGAATGAATTGCTACAATTAGGGATGTGACAATTAAAAATTACTAAACTATTTCTAAGATATACATGATATTAAAGTCCATCTAAAACAAAATTAAATTCTCCATATCTTTGCCATAGTTTCTTATGTACATAACTTGTGATTACATTCAACCAATTTTGATTTTTGTTGTTGTCTACTTATAGCAGAAATAACAATCGAGTTCGGCTCTTGTACATCCTCAATGTTTTAGAAATTGCTAAGTTATGTTGAGAGTGACGTGACGACTTTATTAGAAATTGCAAGAAATGTACGAGGGATTGCTAATTAACAATTTCATTAGCAATGCCACATAGGATATGAACCAATTTCCTATAAGAAAACTTAATATTAACCATGATACATAAGTATATTCGAACATTTTTCTGAACATAAGAATTTGCTAACAATTTTAGATTTGTAAGCGATTAGAATTTTTTTGAAGAATGAATTGCAACAATTAGTGATGTGACAATTAAAAATTACTACACTATTTCTAAGAGGTACATGATCTTAAAGTCCATCTAAACAAAATTAAATTCTCCATATTCCGCCATAGCTTCTTATGTACGGGAACTTGTGATCGCATTCAACCAATTTTGATTTTTTTTGTTGGGTACTTATAGCATAAATAACAATCAGGTTCAGCTCTTGTACATCCTTAGTGTTTTAGCAATTGCTAAGTGATGATGATAGTGATGTGACTACTTTATTAGAAATTGCGAGGAATGTAAGAGTCTTTGGTAATATAAATTTCATTAGCAATGCCACATAGGATATGAACCAATTTCCTATGAGAAAACTTTATATTAACCATGATACATAAGTATTTTGTAACATTTTTGACTGAACATAAGAATTTGCTAACAATTTTAGAAATGTAAGCGATTAGAATTTTTTTGAAGAATGAATTGCTACAATTAGTGATGTGACAATTAAAAATTACTACACTATTTCTAAGATATACAAGATCTTTAAGTCCATCTAAACAAAATTAAATTCTCCATATTCTACCACGGCTTCTTATGTACAAAACTTGTGATCGCATTCAAACAATTTTGATTTTTGTTGTTGTGTACTTATAGCATAAATAACAATCAGGTTCAACTCTTGTACATATCCTTAGTGTTTTAGAAATTGCTAAGTTATATTGACAGTGATATGATGACTTTATTAGAAATTGCAAGGAATGTACGAGTGATTGCTAATTAACAATTTCATTAGCAATGCCACATAGGATATGATCCAATTTCCTATTAGAAAACTTTATATTCATCCATGATACATAATTATATTGGAACATTTTTCTAAACATAAGAATTTGCTAAGCTGTTTTAGAGATGTAAGCGATTAGAAATTTTTTAAAGAATGAATTGCTACAATTAGGGATGTGACAATTAAAAATTACTAAACTATTTCTATGATATACATGATATTAAAGTCCATCTAAAACAAAATTAAATTCTCCATATTTTGCCATAGTTTCTTATGTACATAACTTGTGATTACATTCAACCAATTTTGATTTTTGTTGTTGTCTACTTATAGCGAGAATAACAATCGGGTTCAGCTCTTGTACATCCTCAATGTTTTAGAAATTGCTAAGTTATGTTGAGAGTGATGTGACGACTTTATTAGAAATTGCAAGAAATGTACGAGTGATTGCTAATTAACAATTTCATTAGCAATGCCACATAGGATATGAACCAATTTCCTATGAGAAAACTTAATATTAACCATGATACATAAATATATTCGAACATTTTTCGAACATAAGAATTTGCTAACAATTTTAGAGATGTAAGCGATTAGAATTTTTTGAAGAATGAATTGCAACAATTAGTGATGTGACAATTAAAAATTACTACACTATTTCTAAGATATACATGATCTTAAAGTCCATCCAAACAAAATTAAATTCTCCATATTCCGCCATAGACTTCTTATGTACAGAACTTGTGATCGCATTCAACCAATTTTGATTTTTGTTGTTGGGTACTTATAGCATAAATAACAATCAGGTTCAGCTCTTGTACATCCTTAGTGTTTTAGCAATTGCTAAGTGATGTTGAGAGTGATGTGACTACTTTATTAGAAATTGCGAGGAATGTAAGAGTCATTGGTAATATAAATTTCATTAGCAATGCCACATAGAATATGAACCAATTTCCTATGAGAAAACTTTATATTAACCATGATACATAAGTATATTGGAACATTTTTCCGGACATAAGAATTTGCTAACAATTTTAGAGATGTAAGCGATTAGAATTTTTTGAAGAATGAATTGCTACAATTAGTGATGTGACAATTAAAAATTACTACACTGTTTTTAAGATATACAAGATCTTAAAGTCCATCTAAAAACAAAATTAAATTCTCCATATTCTACCACAGCTTCTTATGTACAAAACTTGTGATCGCATTCAACCAATTTTGATTTTTTGTTGTTGTGTACTTATAGCATAAATAACAATCAGGTTCAACTCTTTTATATCCTTAGTGTTTTAGAAATTGCTAAGTTATGTTGAGAGTTATATGATGACTTTATTAGAAATTGCAAGAAATGTATGAGTGATTCCTAATTAACAATTTCATTAGCAATGCCACATAGGATATGAACCAATTTCCTATGACAAAACTTTATATTAACCATGATACATAAGTATATTCGAACATTTTTCTCGAACATAAGAATTTGCTAACAATTTTAGAGATGTAAGCGATTAGAATTTTTTGAAGGAATGAATTGCAACAATTAGTGATGTGACAATTAAAAATTACTACACTATTTCTAAGATATACATGATCTTAAAGTCCATCTAAACAAAAATTAAATTCTCCATATTCCGCCATAGCTTCTTATGTACGGAACTTGTGATCGCATTCAACCAATTTTGATTTTTGTTGTTGGGTACTTATAGCATAAATAACAATCGAGTTCAGCTCTTGTACATCCTTAGTGTTTTAGCAATTGCTAAGTGATGTTGAGAGTGATGTGACGACTTTATTAGAAATTGCGAGGAATGTAAGAGTGATTGGTAATATAAGAATTTCATTAGCAATGCCACATAGGATATGAACCAATTTCCTATGAGAAAACTTTATATTAACCATGATACATAAGTATATTGGAACATTTTTTCTGAACATAAGAATTTGCTAACAATTTTAGAGATGTAAGCGATTAGAATTTTTTTGAAGAATGAATTGCTACAATTAGTGATGTGACAATTAAAAAAATTACTACACTATTTCTAAGATATACAAGATATTAAAGTCCATCTAAACAAAATTAAATTCTCCATATTCTACCACAACTTCTTATGTACAAAACTTGTGATCGCATTCAACCAATTTTGATTTTTGTTGTTGTGTACTTATAGCATAAATAACAATCGGGTTCAACTCTTGTACATCCTTAGTGTTTTAGAAATTGCTAAGTTATGTTGAGAGTGATATGATGACTTTATTAGAAATTGCAAGGAATGTAAGAGTGATTGGTAATATAAAATTTCATTAGCAATGCCACATAGGATATGATCCAATTTCCTATTAGAAAACTTTATATTAACCATGATACATAAGTATATTGGAACATTTTTTTTTCTAAATATAAGAATTTGCTAACATATTTAGAGATGTAAGCGATTAGAAATTTTTTAAAGAATGAATTGCTACAATTAGGGATGTGACAATTAAAAATTACTAAACTATTTCTAAGATATACATGATATTAAAGTCCATCTAAAACAAAATTAAATTCTCCATATTCTGCCATAGTTTCTTATGTACATAACTTGTGATTACATTCAACCAATTTTGATTTTTGTTGTTGTGTACTGATAGCATAAATAACAATCGAGTTCAGCTTTTCCACATCCTTAGTGTTTTAGCAATTGCTAAGTGATGTTGAGAGTGATGTGACTACTTTATTAGAAATTGCGAGGAATGTAAGAGTGATTGCTAATATAAATTTCATTAGCAATGCCACATAGGATATGAACCAATTTCCTATGAGAAAACTTTATATTAACCATGATACATAAGTATATTCGAACATTTTTACTGAACATAAGAATTTGCTAACAATTTTAGAGATGTAAGCGATTAGAATTTTTTTAAAGAATGAATTGCTACAATTAGTGATGTGACAATTAAAATTACTACACTATTTCTAAGATATACATGATCTTAGAGTCCATCTAAACAAAATTAAATTCTCCATATTTTGCCCATGGCTTCTTATGTACGTAACTTGTGATCGCATTCAACCAATTTTGATTTTTGTTGTTGTGTACTTATAGCATAAATAACAATCGGGTTCAACTCTTGTACATCCTTAGTGGTTTTAGAAATTGCTAAGTGTTGTTGAGAGTGATATGACGACTTTATTAGAAATTGCAAGGAATGTAAGAGTGATTGCTAATCAACAATTTCATTAGCAATGCCACGTAGGATATGAACCAATTTCCTATGACAAAACTTTATATTAACCATGATACATAAGTATATTCGAACATTTTACTGAACATAAGAATTTGCTAACAATTTTAGAGATGTAAGCGATTAGAAGTTTTTTGAAGAATGATTTGCTACAATTAGTGATGTGACAATTAAAAATTACTACACTATTTCTAAGATATAAATGATCTTAAAGTCCATCTAAACAAAATTAAATTCTCCATATTCCGCCATAGCTTACTTATGTACGAAAACTTGTGATCGCATTCAACCAATTTTGATTTTTGTTGTTGGGTACTTATAGCATAAATAACAATCGGGTTCGACTCTTGTACATCCTTAGTGTTTTAGCAATTGCTAAGTGATGTTGAGAGTGATGTGACGACTTTATTAGAAATTGCGAGGAATGTAAGAGTCATTGGTACTATAAATTTCATTAGACAATGCCACATAGGATAGCGAACATGTCCTTTTGGCTTGCTGTTTCTCTTTTGGTTTCGTTGTTTTTTTGGTGTTCTCTTTGTTGCTTTATTTTCTCTAATTGTTCGTCTTTTCCCCCCTTTTCCCCCCCCTTCCGCTTCTTATGTCCTTTGTCCTCTCCACCGCCTTAATTAACAATTTCATTAGCGATGCCACGTAGGATATGACCAATTTCCTATGAGAAAACTTTATATTAACCATGATACATAAGTATATTGGAACATTTTTCTAAACATAAGAATTTACTAACATATTTAGAGATGTAAGCGATTAGAAATTTTATAAAGAATGAATTGCTACAATTAGGGATGTGACAATTAAAAATTACTAAACTATTTCTAAGATATACATGATATTAAAGTCCATCTAAACAAAATTAAATTCTCCATATTATCCACCATAGTTTCTTATGTACATAACTTGTGATCGCATTCAACCAATTTTGATTTTTGTTGTTGTGTACTTATAGCATAAATAACAATCGCAGTTCAACTTGCATCCTCGGTGTTTTAGAAATTGCTAAGTTATGTTGAGAGTGATGTGACCCTCCCCCCCACCCCACCCCACTCACCCCCTAATCTCCAAAACCAACCACCATCCATCACCATTTGATTTTTACCCAACATAAATAACAATCATATTTGGCTCATCTACATCCTTAGTGTTTTAGCAATTGCTAAGTGATGTTGAGAGTTATGTGACGACTTTATTAGAAATTACGATGAATGTAAGAGTGATTGGTAATATAAATTTCATTAGCAATGCCACATAGGATATGAACCAATTTTCTATGATAAAACTTTATATTATCCATGATACATAAGTATATTGGAACATTTTTCACAAACATAAGAATTTGCTAACAATTTTAGAGATGTAAGCGATTAGAAATTTTTTGAAGAATGAATTGCTACAATTAGTGATGTGACAATTAAAAATTACTACACTATTTCTAAGATATACATGATATTAAAGTCCATCTAAACAAAATTAAATTCTCCATATTCTCGCCATAGCTTCTTATGTACAAGAACTTGTGATCGCATTCAACCAATTTTGATTTTTGTTGTTGTGTACTTATAGCATAAATAACAATCGGGTTCAACTCTTGTACATCCTCGGTGGTTTTAGAAATTGCTAAGTTATGTTGAGAGTGATGTGACGACTTTATTAGAAATTGCAAGGAATGTAAGAGTGATTGCTAATTAACAATTTCATTAGCAATGCCACATAGGATATGAACCAATTTCCTATGAGAAAACTTTATATTAACCATGATACATAAGTATATTCGAACATTTTTCTGAACATAAGAATTTGCTAACAATTTTAGAGATGTAAGCGATTAGAAGTTTTTTGAAGAATGAATTGCAACAATTAGTGATGTGACAATTAAAAATTACTAGCACTATTTCTAAAGATATACATGATCTTAAAGTCCATCTAAACAAAATTAAATTCTCCATATTCCCGCCATAGCTTCTTATGTAAGTAACTTGTGATCGCATTCAACCAATTTTGATTTTTGTTGTTGGGTACTTATAGCATAAATAACAATCGGGTTCGGCTCTTGTACATCCTTAGTGTTTTAGCAATTGCTAAGTGATGTTGAGAGTGATATGACGACTTTATTAGAAATTGCGAGGAATGTAAGAGTGATTGGTACTATAAATTTCATTAGCAATGCCACATAGGATATGAACCAATTTCCTATGAGAAAACTTTATATTAACCATGATACATAAGTATATTGGAACATTTTTCTCGAACATAAGAATTTGCTAGCAATTTTAGAGATGTAAGCGATTAGAAATTTTTTAAAGAATGAATTGCTACAATTAGGGATGTGACAATTAAAAATTACTAAACTATTTCTAAGATATACATGATATTAAAGTCCATCTAAACAAAATTAAATTCTCCATATTATGCCATAAATTCTTATGTACAAACTTGTGATCCTTCAACCAATTTTGATTTTTGTTGTTGTGTACTTATAGCAGAAATAACAATCGGGTTCACTCTTGTACATCCTCAGTGTTTTAGAAATTGCTAAGTTATATTGAGAGTGATGTACGACTTTATTAGAAATTGCAAGGAATGTAAGAGTGATTCTAATTAAATTTCATTAGCAATACCACATAGATATGAACCAATTTCCTATGAGAAAACTTTATATTAACCATGATACATAAGTATATTCGAACATTTTTCTGAACATAAGAATTTGCTAACAATTTTAGAGATGTAAGCGATTAGAAGTTTTTTGAAGAATGAATTGCTACAATTAGTGATGTGACAATTAAAAATTACTACACTATTTCTAAGATATACAAGATCTTAAAGTCCATCTAAACAAAATTAAATTCTCCATATACTCGCCATAGCTTCTTATGTACAAAACTTGTGATCGCATTCAACCAATTTTGATTTTTGTTGTTGTGTACTTATAGCATAAATAACAATCAGGTTCAGCTCTTGTACATCCTTAGTGTTTTAGAAATTGCTAAGTTATGTTGAGAGTGATATGACGACTTTATTAGAAATTGCAAAGGAATGTACGAGTGATTGCTAATTAACAATTTCATTAGCAATGCCACATTGGATATGATCCAATTTCCTATTAGAAAACTTTATATTAATCATGATACATAAGTATATTGGAACATTTTTCTAAACATAAGAATTTGCTAATGATTTTAGAGATGTAAGCGATTAGAAATTTTTTAAAGAATGAATTGCTACAATTAGGATGTGACAATTAAAAATTACTAAACTATTTCTAAGATATACATGATATTAAAGTCCATCTAAAACAAAATTAAATTCTCCATATTACTCCATAGTTTCTTATGTACATAACTTGTGATTACATTCAACCAATTTTGATTTTTGTTGTTGTCTACTTATAGCGAGAAATAACAATCGAGTTCAACTCTTGTACATCCTCAGTTTTTTAGAAATTGCTAAGTTATGTTGAGAGTGATGTGACGACTTTATTAGAAATTGCAAGAAATGTACGAGTGATTGCTAATTAACAATTTCATTAGCAATGCCACATAGGATATGAACCAATTTCCTATGAGAAAACTTAATATTAACCATGATACATAAGTATATTCGAACATTTTTCGAACATAAGAATTTGCTAACAATTTTAGAGATGTAAGCGATTAGAATTTTTTGAAGAATGAATTGCAACAATTAGTGATGTGACAATTAAAAATTACTACACTATTTCTAAGATATACATGATCTTAAAGTCCATCTAAACAAAATTAAATTCTCCATATTAGCCATAGCTTCTTATGTACAGAACTTGTGATCGCATTCAACCAATTTTGATTTTTGTTGTTGGGTACTTATAGCATAAATAGCAATCGGGTTCAGCTCTTTGTACATCCTTAGTGTTTTAGCAATTGCTAAGTGATGTTGAGAGTGATGTGACTACTTTATTAGAAATTGCGAGGAATGTAAGAGTCATTGGTAATATAAATTTCATTAGCAATGCCACATAGGATATGAACCAATTTCCTATGAGAAAACTTTATATTAACCATGATACATAAGTATATTGGAGACATTTGTATTCTGAACATAAGAATTTGCTAACAATTTTAGAGATGTAAGCGATTAGAATTTTTGAAGAATGAATTGCTACAATTAGGGATGTGGCAATTAAAAATTACTACACTATTTCTAAGATATACAAGATCTTAGAGTCCATCTAAACAAAATTAAATTCTCCAATATTCTACCACGGCTTCTTATCACTACAAAACTTGTGATCGATTCAACCAATTTTGATTTTTGTTGTTGTGTACGTATAGCATAAATAAAAATCGGGTTGGACTCTCTTGTACATCCTTAGTGTTTTAGAAATTGCTTAAGTTATGTTGAGAGTGATGTGACGACTTTATTAGAAATTTCAAGGAATGTACGAGTGATTGCTAATATAACAATTAATACCAATACCACCATAGGATATGATCCAATTTCCTATGAGAAAACTTTATATTAACCATGATCCATATGTATATTCGAACATTTTTATGAACATAAGAATTTGCTAATAGTTTTAGAGATGTAAGCGATTAGAAGTTGTTAAAGGAATGAATTGCTACAACTAGGTGATGTGACAATTAAAAATTACTACACTATTTCTAAGATATACATGATATTAAAGTCCATATAAACAAAATTAAATTCTCCGTATTCTGCCATAGCTTCTTATGTACGAAACTTGTGATCGCATTCAACCAATTTTGATTTTTGTTGTTGTGTACTTATAGCATAAATAACAATCGAGTTCAACTCTTGTACATCCTCGGGGTTTTAGAAATTGCTAAGTGTTGTTGAGAGTGATGTGACGACTTTATTATAAATTTCAAGGAATGTAAGAGTGATTGCTAATTAACAATTTCATTAGCAATGCCACATAGGATATGAACCAATTTCCTATGAGAAAACTTTATATTAACCATGATACATAAGTATATTCGAACATTTTTCTGAACATAAGAATTTGCTAATAATTTTAGAGATGTAAGCGATTGGAAATTTTTTGAAGAATGAATTGCTTCAATTAGTGATGTGACAATTAAAAATTCCTACACTATTTCTAAGATATACATGATATTAAAGTCCATCTAAACAAAAATTAAATTCTCCATATTCCGCCATAGTTTCTTATGTACATAACTTGTGATCGCATTGAACCAATTTTTATTTTTTGTTGTTGGTTACTATAGCATAAATATCAATCAGGTTCGTTTCTTGTACATCCTTAGTGTTTTAGAAATTGCTATGTTATGTTGAGTGTGACGTGACTACTTTATTAGAAATTGCAAGAAATGTACGAGTGATTGGTAATTATCAATTTCATTAGCAATACCACTAGGATATGAACCAATTTCCTATGAGAAAACTTTATATTAACCATGATACATAAGTATATTCAAACATTTTTGTAAACATAAGAATTTGCTAACAATTTTAGAGATGTAAGCGATTAGAATTTTTTGAAGAATGAATTACTACAATTAGTGATGTGACCAATTAAAAATGACTACACTATTTCTAAGATATACTCTGAGATCTTTAAGTCCATCTAAACAAAATTAAATTCTCCATATTCCACCACGGTTTCTTATGTACAAAACTTGTATGATCGCATTCAACCAATTTTGATTTTTGTTGTTGTGTACGTATAGCATAAATACAAATCGAGTTCGGCTCTTGTACATCCTGAGTGTTTTAAAAATTGTTAAGTTATGTTGAGGGTGATATGACGACTTTATTAGAAATTGCAAGGAATGTAAGAGTGATTGCTAATTAACAATTTCATTAGCAATGCCACATAGGATATGATCGAATTTCATTTAAGAAAACTTTATATTAATCATGATACATAAGTATATTGGAACATTTTTTCGGAGCATTAAAAATTTGCAATAGCATATTTAGAGATTGCAGCAATTAGAAAAATTTTTTAAAGAATAAAATGCTACAATTAGGATGTGACAATTAAAAATTACTAAACTATTTCTAAGATATACGTGATATTAAAGTCCATCTAAAAAACATAAATTAAGTTCTCCGCAATGCCACACTAGTTTCTTATGTACTTAACTTGTGATTACATTGAACCAATTTTGATTTTTATTGTTGTCTACTTATAGCGAGGTAATAACAATCGAGGTTAAACTGCGCTACATCCTTAGTGTTTTAGAAATTGCTAAGTTATGTTCGAAGAGTGATGTGACGACTTTATTAGAAATTGCAAGGAATGTACGAGTGATTGCTAATTAGCAATTTCATTAGCAATGCCACGTAGGATATGAACCAATTTCTCATGAGAAAACTTTATATTAACCATGATACGTAAGTATATTCGAACATTTTTACCAGCATAAGAATTTGCTAACAATTTTAGAGATGCTAAGCTTTGATTGGAATTTTTGTGAAGAATGAATTGCAACAATTAGTGATGTGACAATTAAAAATTACTACACTTATTTCTCAGATATACGGGATCATAAAGTCCATCTAAAAAAAATTAAATTCTCCATATTCACGCCATAACTGCGTATGCATGTCTGAGAACTTGTGATCGCATTCAGCCATTTTTGATTTTTTGTTGTTGGGTACTTATAGCATAAATAACAATCGGGTTCAGCTCTTGTACATCCTTAGTGTTTTAGCAATTGCAAAGTGATGTTGAGTGTGATGTGAGCACTTTATTATGAAATTGCGAGGAATGTAGGAGTGCTTGGTAATATAAATTTCATTAGCAGTGTCACATAGGATATGAACCAATTTCCTATGAGAAAACTTTATATTAACCATGATACATAGGTATATTGAAACATTTTACACGACATAAGAATTTGCTAACAATTTTAGAGATGTAAGCGATTAGAATTTTTTGAAGAATGAATTGCTACTATTAGTGATGTGACAATTAAAAATTACTACACTATTTCTAAGATATACTAAGATCTTTAAGTCCATCTAAACAAAATTAAATTCTCCATATTCTACCACGGCTTCTTATGTACAAAACTTGTGATCGCATTCGACCAATTTTGATTTTTGTTGTTGTGTACGTATAGCATAAATAATGAAATCGGTTAGGGCTCTTGTACATCCTCGGTGTTTTAGAAATTGCTAAGTTATGTTGAGAGTGATATGACGACTTTATTAGAAATTGCAAGGAATGTACGAGTGGTTGCTAATTAACAATTTCATTAGCAATGCCACGTAGGATATGATCCAATTTCCTATTAGAAAACTTTATATTAATCATGATACATAAGTATATTGGAACATTTTTCTCGAGCATAAGAATTTGCTAAGGGTGTTTTAGAGATTTAAGCGATTAGAAATTTTTTATTAAGAATGAATTACTCTCTGATTAGGGATGTGACAATTAAAAATTACTAAACTATTTCTAAGATATACGTGATATTAAAGTCCATAAAAACAAAATTAAATTCTCCATGTCGGCCATAGTTTCTTATGTCTGTAACATAACTTGTGATTACATTCAACCAATTTCGATTTTTGTTGTTGTCTACTTATAGCAGTACTAACATTCAGGTTGGCACTCTTGTACATCCTCAGTTTTTTAGAAATTGCTAAGTTATGTTGAGAGTGATGTGATGACTTTATTAGAAATTGCAAGAAATGTACGAGTGATTGCTAATTAACAATTTCATTAGCAATGCCACAAAGGATATGAACCAATTTCCTATGAGAAAACTTTATGATAACCATGATACATAAGTATATTCGAACATTTTTTCGAGCAGACAAATTTGCTAACAAGTTTAGAGATGTAAGCGATTAGAATTTTTTGAAGAATGAATTGCAGCAATTAGTGATGTGACAATTAAAAATTCCCTACACTATTTCTAAGATATACAGGATGTTAAAGTCCATCTAAACAAAAATTAAATTCTCCATATTCCTTATAGCTTCTTATGTACAGAACTTGTGATGGCATTGAGACAATTTTGATTTTTTGTTGTTGGGTACTTATAGCATAAATAACAATCGGGTTGGGTTCTTGTACATCATGAGTGTTTTAGCAATTCTTATGTGATGTTGAGTGTGTATGTGACTACTTTATTAGAAATTGCAAGGAATGTAAGAGTCATTGGTAATATAAATTTCATTATGCAATGCCACGTGGGATATGAACCAATTTCATATGAGAAAACTTTATACTAACCATGATACATAAGTATATTGAAACATTTTTGGGGACATCCAAGAATTTGCTAACAATTTTAGAGATGTAAGCGATAAGAATTTTTTTGAAGAATGAATTGCTACAATTAATTGATGTAACAATTAAAAATTACTACACTATTTCTAAGATATACTAAGATCTTTAAGTCCATCTAAACAAAATTAGAGTGTTTCCCATATTCTACTACAGCTTCTTATGTACAAAAACTTGTGATGCATTCAACCATTTTTGATTTTTGTTGTTGTGTACGTATAGCATAAATACAAATCGAGGTTGAGCTGCTGTTTGTACATCCTCGGTGTTTTAGAAATTGCTAAGTTATGTTGAGAGTGATAACACGACTTTATTAGAAATTGCAAGGAATGTACGAGTGATTGCTAATCTAACAATTTCATTAGCAATGCCACATAGGATATGATCCAATTTCCTATGATAGAAAACTTTATATTAATCATGATACATAAGTATATTGGAACATTTTTCTGAACATAAAAATTTGCTTCAAACGTGCTGTTTTAGAGAATTTAAGCGATTAGAAAATTTTTTAAAAAAGAATGAATTTCTACTATTAGGGATGTGACAATTAAAAATTACTAAACTATTTCTAAGATATACATGATATTAAAGTCCATCTAAAAAAAATTAAATTCTCCATATTCTTGCCATAGTTTCTTATGTACGTAACTTGTGATTACATTCGATTAATTTTGATTTTTGTTGTTGACTACTTATAGCAATAATAACAATGGGGTTAGACTGCTTGTACATCTCTCAGTGTTTTAGAAATTGCTAAGTTGTGTTGAGAGTGATGTGACGACTTTATTAGAAATTGCAAGAAATGTACGAGTGATTGCTAATTAACAATTTCATTAGCAATGCCACGTAGGATATGAACCAATTTCCTATGAGAAAACTTTATAATGACCATGATACATAAGTATATTCGAACATTTTCTAGAACATAAGAATTTGCTAACAATTTTAGAGATGTAAGTGATTAGAATTTTTGAAGGAATGAATTGCAACAATTAGTGATGTGACAATTAAAAATTACTACCTTTATTTCTCAGATATACAGGATCTTAAAGTCCATCTAAACAAAATTAAATTCTCCATATTCCGCCATAGCTTCACATATACAAAGCTTGTGATCGCATTCAACCAATTTTGATTTTTGTTGTTCGGTACTTATAGCATAAAATAACAATCGGGGTTCGGCTCTTGTACATCCTTAGTGATTTTAGCATTCTTGCTAAGTGATGTTAGAGTGTGATGTGACTACTTTATTAGAAGTTGCGAGGAATGTAAGAGTCATTGGTAATAATAAAATTTCATTAGCAGTGCCACATGGGATATGAACCAATTTCCTATGAGAAAACTTTATATTAACCATGATACATAAGTATATTGAAACATTTTTAGGACAACATAAGAATTTGCTAACAATTTTAGAGATGTAAGCGATTAGAATTTTTTTGAAGAATGAATTGCTACAATTGGTAATGTGACAATTAAAATTACTACACTATTTCTAAGATACACAAGATCTTTAAGTCCATGTAAAAAAAATTAAATTCTCCATAATACCTACACGGCTTCTTATGTACAAAACTTGTGATCGCATTCAACCAATTTTGATTTTTGTTGTTGTGTACGTATAGCATAAAAATACAAATCGGGTTCGGTTCTTGTACATCCTCGGTGTTTTAGAAATTGCTAAGTTATGTTGAGAGTGATATGACAGCTTTATTAGAAATTGCAAGGAATGTACGAGTGATTGCTAATTAACAATTTCATTAGCAATGCCACATAGGATATGATCCAATTTCCTATTAGAAAACTTTATATTAATCATGATACGTAAGTATATTGGAACATTTTTCTGAACATAAGACTATTTGCTAAAACTACATTTAGAGATTTAAGCGATTAGAAATTTTTTTAAAGAATGAATTGCTACGATTAGGGATGTGACAATTAAACATTACTAAACTATTTCTAAGATATACATGATATTAAAGTCCATCTAAAACAAAATTAAATTCTCCATGTCTGCCATGGTTTGTATATACATAACTTGTGATTACATTGACCAATTTTGATTTTTTATTTGTTGTCTACTTATAGCAGTAATAACAATCGGTTCGGCTCTTGTACATCCCTCAGTTTTTTAGAAATTGCTAAGTTATGTTGAGAGTGGATGACTTTATAATGAAAATTGCAAGAAATGCAGTGATTGCTAATTAACAATTTTATTAGCAATGCCACAAGGATATGAACCAATTTCCTATGAGAAAACTTTATATTAACCATGATACATAGTATATTCAGGCATTTTTGAACATAAGAATTTGCTAACAAATTTAGAGATGTAAGCGATTAAATTTTTTGAAGAATGAATTCTTGACAATTAGTGATGTGACAATTAAAAATTACTACTTTATTTCTAAGATATACGAGTTGTAAGTCCATCTAAGCAATTAAATTCTCCATGTATTCCGCCACAAGTGTATGTACGGAACTTGTGATCGCATTCAACCAATTTTGATTTTTGTTGTTGGGTACTTATAGCATAATTAACAATCGGGTTGAACTCTTTGTACATCACTAGTGTTTCAGCAATTGCGAAGTGATGTTGAGTGTGATATGACTACTTTATTTGAAATCAAGAGGAATGTAAGAGTCATTGGTAATATAAAATTTTGTTCATTATAAATGCCATATAGGATATGAACCAATTTCCTATGAGAAAACTTTATATTAACCATGATAAATAAGTATATTGCAACATTTTTAGGAGCATAAGAATTTGCTAACAATTTTAGAGATGTAAGCGATAAGAATTTTTTTTGAAGGTGATTTTCTAAAATTAGTGATGTGACAATTAAAAGTGGCTACACTATTTCTAAGATATAAAAGA
This sequence comes from Linum usitatissimum, assembly GCA_030674075.2. Classification (NCBI taxonomy): domain Eukaryota; kingdom Viridiplantae; phylum Streptophyta; class Magnoliopsida; order Malpighiales; family Linaceae; genus Linum; species Linum usitatissimum. The sequence continues at coordinate 10,206 of JAUJYP020001246.1, read as the reverse complement.
TCTTTAAGTCCATCTAAAAACAAAAATTAAATTCTCCATATTCTACCACCGGTTCTTAATGCACACAACTTGTGATCGCATTCAACCAATTTTGATTTTTGTTGTTGTGTGCGTAAACGCCAAATACAAATCGGGTTCAGCTCTTGTACATCCTCGGTGTTTTAGAAATTGCTAAGTTATGTTGAGAGTGATATGACGACTTCTAGTAGAAAATGCAAGGAATGTACGAGTGATTGCTAATCTAACAATTTCATTATGATGGCCACATAGGATATGATCAATTTTCCTATTAGAAAACTTTATATTAATCATGATACATAAGTATATTGGAACATTTTTTTCTGAGCAGCAAAATTTGCTAATTCTGTTTTAGAGATTTAGCGATCTGATTTTTTAAAGAATGAATTCTTACAATTAGGGATGTGACAATTAAACATTACTAAAGCTTATTTCTAAGATATACATGATATTAAAGTCCATCTAAAACAAAATTAAATTCTCCATATTTTGCCATAGTTTCTTATGTACATAACTCCTGTGATTACATTCAACCAATTTTTGATTTTTGTTGTTGTCTTCTTTTGGCAGTAATATGAATCAGGTTGAAATCTTGTCACGTCCTCAGAGTTTTAGAAATTTAGCACAAGTTATGTTGAGATGATGTGATGACTTTATTAGAAATTGCAAGAAATGTACGAGTGATTGCTAATTAACAATTTCATTAACGATGCCACAAAGGATATGAACCAATTTCCTATAAGAGAAAACTTTATATTAACCATGATACGTAAGTATATTCGAACATTTTTACGAACATAAGAATTTGCATAACAAATTTAGAGATGTAAGCGATTAGAATTTTTTGAAGGAATGAATTGCAACAATTAGTGATGTGACAATTAAAAATTACTACTCTATTTCTAGGAGATATACGGGATATTAAAGTCCATATGAAAAAAATTAAATTCTCCGTATTCGCCATAGCTTAATGTCTGGAGACAACTTGTGATCGCATTCGACCAATTTTGATTTTTGTTGTTGGAGTACCTGCAGCATAATTAACAATCGGGTTCGGCTCTTGTACATCCTTAGTGTTTTAGCAATTGCACAAGTGATGTTGAGTGTGATGTTGACTACTTTATTTGAAATTGCGAGGAATGTAAGTCGTGAAAGATAATATAAAAATTTCATTAGCGATGCCACATAGGATATGAACCAATTTCCTATGAGAAAACTTTATATTAACCATGATACATAAGTATATTGAAACATTTTATATTGGACATAAGAATTTGCTAACAATTTTAGAGATGTAAGCGATTAGAAATTTTTTTTAAAGAACGAATTGCTCCAAATTAGTGATGTAACAATTAAAAATTACTACACTATTTCTAAGATATACATGATATTATAGTCCATCTAAAACAAAATTAAATTCTCCATATTACACCCACAAACTTCTTACATGTACATAACTTGTGATCACATTCAACCAATTTGGATTTTTTGTTGTTGTCTACGTATAGCAAAGAATACAAATCAGTTCGACTCTTAGTACATCCTCAGTGTTTTAGAAATTGCTAAGATGTTGATAGTGATGTGACGACTTTATTAGAAATTATGAGAAATGTAAGAGTGATTGCTAATTAACAATTTCATTAGCAATGCCACATAGCATATGATCCAATTTCCTATGAGAAAACTTTATATTAACCATGATACATAAGTATATTGGAACATTTTTCTCAACATAAGAATTTGACTAACATTTTTAGAGATTTAAGCGATTAGAAATTATTTAAGAATGAATTGCTACAATTAGTGATGTGACAATTAAACATTACTAAGCTATTTCTAAGATATACAAGATAGTAAAGTCCATCTAAACAAAATTAAATTCTCCATTTTATAGACATAGCTTCTTATGTACCATACTTGTGATTGCATTCAACCAATTTTGAATTTGGATGTCGGGCACTTATAGCGTAAATAATAATCAGGTTCGGCTCTTGTACATCCTCATGTGTTTTAGAAATTGCTAAGTGATATTGAGAGTGATGTGATGACTTTATTAGAAATTGCGGAGAATGTACGAGTGATTGCTACTTAACAATTTCATTAGCAATGCCACAAAGGATATGAACCAATTTCCTATGAGAAAACTTTATATTAACCATGATACATAAGTATATTGGAACATTTTCTTCAACATAAGAATTTGCTAACAAATTTAGAGATGTAAGCGATTAGAAATTTTTGAAAGAATGAATTGCAACACATTAGTGATGTGACAATTAAAAAGTACTACACTATTTCTAAGATATACATGATATTAAAGTCCATCTAAAGCAAAATTAAATTCTCCATATTCCGCCATAGCTTCTTATGTGCAGAACTTGAGATCGCATTGAACCAATTTTTGATTTTTGTTGTTGGGTACTTATAGCATAATTAACAATCGAGTTGATCTCTTTTATGCATCCTTAGTGTTTCAGCAATTGCAAAGTGATCAGTTGGAAGTGTGATGTGACTACTTTATTTGAGGAAATTGCGAGGAATGTAAGAGTCGTTGTGTAATATAAATTTCATTAGCAATGCCACGCCAGGATATGAACCAATTTCCTATGAGAAAACTTTATATTAACCATGATACATAAGTATATTGAAACATTTTTTTGGACATGAGAAAATGCTAACAATTTTAGAGATGTAAGCGATTAGAATTTTTTTGAAGAATGAATTGCTACAATTAGTGATGTGACAATTAAAAATTTTCTCCCCTATTTCTAAGATATACAAGATCTTTAAGTCCATCTAAACAAAATTAAATTCTCCATATTAGCACCACGGCTTCTTACATGTACAAAACTTGGCATTCGCGTTCAACCAATTTTTGATTTTTGTTGTTGTGTACGTATAGCATAAATAAAAATCAGGTTCAGCTCTTGTACATCCTCGAGTGTTTTAGAAATTGCTAAGTTATGTTGAGAGTGATATGACGACTTTATTAGAAATTACAAGGAATGTACAAGTGATTCTTAATTAACAATTTCATTAACAATGCAATAAAAGATATGATCCAATTTCCCCATTAGAAAACTTTATATTAATCATGATACATAAGTATATTGGAACATTTTTCTGAACATAAGAATTTGCTATTTGTTTTAGAGATTTAAGCGATTAGAAAATTTTTTAAAGAATGAATTGCTACAATTAAGGATGTGACAATTAAAAGTACTGGCTTATTTCTAAGATATACATGATATTAAAGTCCATCGAAACAAAATTAAATTCTCCGTATTACGCCATAGTTTCTTATGTACATAACTTGTGATTACATTCAACCAATTTTGATTTTTGTTGTTGTCTACTTATAGCGATAAATAACAATCGGGTTTTAGAGCTCTTGTACATCCTCGGTTTTTTAGAAATTGCTAAGTTATGTTGAGAGTGATGTGACAACTTTATTAGAAATTGCAAGAAATGTACGAGTAATTGCTAATTAACAATTTCATTAGCAATGCCACATAGGATATGAACCAATTTCCTATGAGAAAGCATTAACTTAACCATGATACGTAAAGTATATTCGAACATTTTTTTACGAACCTAAGAATTTGCTAACAATTTTAGAGATGCTAGCGATTAGAAATTTTGGAAAGAATGAATTGCTACAATTTGTGATGTGACAATTAAAAATTACTACCTTATTTGTAAAAGATAGCATGATATTAAAGTCCCTTTCAGACAAAATTAAATTCTCCATATTCGCCACTTTATTTCTTATGTACAACTTGTGATTGCATTCAACCAATTTTGATTTTTGTTGTTGTGTACTTATAGCATAAATAACAATCAGGTTAACTTGTACATCCTTAGTGTTTTAGCAATTGCTAAGTGATGTTGAGAGTGATGTGACGACTTTATTAGAAATTGCGAGGAATGTAAGAGTGATTGCTAATTAACAATTTCATTAGAAATGCCACATAGGATATGAACCAATTTCCTATGAGAAAACTTTATATTAACCATGATACATAAGTATATTGGAACATTTTTCTGAACATAAGAATTTGCTAAAAATTTTAGAGATATAAGCGATTAGAAATCATTTAAGGAATGAATTGCTACAATTAGTGATGTGACAATTAAAAATTACTACACTATTTCTAAGATATACATGATCTTAAAGTCCATCTAAACAAAATTAAATTCTCCATATTCGCCATAGCTCTTATGTACGAACTTGTGATCGCATTCAACCAATTTTGATTTTTGTTGTTGTGTACTTATAGCATAAATAACAATCGGTGTTCTTGTACATCCTTATGTTTTAGCAATTGCTAAGTGATGTTGAAAGTGATGTGACGACTTTATTAGAAATTGCGAGGAATGTAAGAGTGATTGCTAATTAACAATTTCATTAGCAATGCCACATAGGATATGAACCAATTTCCTATGAGAAAACTTTATATTAACCATGATACATAAGTATATTGGAACATTTTTCTGAACATAAGAATTTGCTAACAATTTTAGAGATGTAAGCGATTAGAAATTTTTAAGAATGAATTGCTACAATTAGATGTGACAATTAAAAATTACTACACTATTTCTAAGATATACATGATATTAAAGTCCATCTAAACAAAATTAAATTCTCCATATTTCCATAGTTTCTTATGTACGAACTTGTGATCGCATTCAACCAATTTTGATTTTTGTTGTTGTGTACTTATAGCATAAATAACAATCAAGTTCAACTCTTGTACATCCTAGTGTTTTAGCAATTGCTAAGTGATGTTGAGAGTGATGTGACGACTTTATTAGAAATTGCGAGGAATGTAAGAGTGATTGCTAATTAACAATTTCATTAGAAATGCCACATAGGATATGAACCAATTTCCTATGAGAAAACTTTATATTAACCATGATACATAAGTATATTGGAACATTTTTCTGAACATAAGAATTTGCTAACAATTTTAGAGATATAAGCGATTAGAAATTGTTTAAGGAATGAATTGCTACAATTAGTGATGTGACAATTAAAAAAACTACACTATTTCTAAGATATACATGATCTTAAAGTCCATCTAAACAAAATTAAATTCTCCATATTCTCATAGTCTTATGTACAGAACTTGTGATCGCATTCAACCAATTTTGATTTTTGTTGTTGTGTACTTATAGCATAAATAACAATCGGGTTCACTCTTGTACATCCTCGTGTTTTAGCAATTGCTAAGTGATATTGAGAGTGATGTGACTACTTTATTAGAAATTACGATGAATGTAAGAGTGATTGCTAATTAACAATTTCATTAGCAATGCCACATAGGATATGAACCAATTTCCTATGAGAAAACTTTATATTAACCATGATACATAAGTATATTGGAACATTTTTCTGAACATAAGAATTTGCTAACAATTTTAGAGATGTAAGCGATTAGAAATTTTTAAGAATGAATTGCTACAATTAGTGATGTGACAATTAAAAATTACTACACTATTTCTAAGATATACATGATATTAAAGTCCATCTAAACAAAATTAAATTCTCCATATTCGCCATAGTTTCTTATGTACGAACTTGTGATCGCATTCAACCAATTTTGATTTTTGTTGTTGTGTACTTATAGCATAAATAACAATCAAGTTCAACTCTTGTACATCCTTAGTGTTTTAGCAATTGCTAAGTGATGTTGAGAGTGATGTGACGACTTTATTAGAAATTGCAAGGAATGTAAGAGTGATTGCTAATTAACAATTTCATTAGCAATGCCACATAGGATATGAACCAATTTCCTATGAGAAAACTTTATATTAACCATGATACATAAGTATATTGGAACATTTTTCTGAACATAAGAATTTGCTAACAATTTTAGAGATATAAGCGATTAGAAATTGTTTAAGAATGAATTGCTACAATTAGTGATGTGACAATTAAAAATTACTACACTATTTCTAAGATATACATGATCTTAAAGTCCATCTAAACAAAATTAAATTCTCCATATTCTCGCCATAGTTTCTTATGTACGAACTTGTGATTGCATTCAACCAATTTTGATTTTTGTTGTTGTGTACTTATAGCATAAATAACAATCAAGTTCAACTCTTGTACATCCTTAGTGTTTTAGCAATTGCTAAGTGATGTTGAGAGTGATGTGACGACTTTATTAGAAATTGCGAGGAATGTAAGAGTGATTGCTAATTAAAATTTCATTAGCAATGCCACATAGGATATGAACCAATTTCCTATGAGAAAACTTTATATTAACCATGATACATAAGTATATTGGAACATTTTTCGAACATAAGAATTTGCTAACAATTTTAGAGATATAAGCGATTAGAAATTTTTAAGAATGAATTGCTACAATTAGTGATGTGACAATTAAAAATTACTACACTATTTCTAAGATATACATGATATTAAAGTCCATCTAAAACAAAATTAAATTCTCCATATTCTGCCATAGTTTCTTATGTACGAACTTGTGATTGCATTCAACCAATTTTGATTTTTGTTGTTGTGTACTTATAGCATAAATAACAATCAGGTTCAACTCTTGTACATCCTTAGTGTTTTAGCAATTGCTAAGTGATGTTGAGAGTGATGTGACGACTTTATTAGAAATTGCGAGGAATGTAAGAGTGATTGCTAATTAACAATTTCATTAGCAATGCCACATAGGATATGAACCAATTTCCTATGAGAAAACTTTATATTAACCATGATACATAAGTATATTGGAACATTTTTCGAACATAAGAATTTGCTAACAATTTTAGAGATGTAAGCGATTAGAAATTGTTTAAGGAATGAATTGCTACAATTAGTGATGTGACAATTAAAAATTACTACACTATTTCTAAGATATACATGATCTTAAAGTCCATCTAAACAAAATTAAATTCTCCATATTCTGCCATAGCTTCTTATGTACAGAACTTGTGATCGCATTCAACCAATTTTGATTTTTGTTGTTGTGTACTTATAGCATAAATAACAATCATTCAACTCTTGTACATCCTAGTGTTTTAGCAATTGCTAAGTGATGTTGAGAGTGATGTGACGACTTTATTAGAAATTGCAAGGAATGTAAGAGTGATTGCTAATTAACAATTTCATTAGCAATGCCACATAGGATATGAACCAATTTCCTATGAGAAAACTTTATATTAACCATGATACATAAGTATATTGGAACATTTTTCTGAACATAAGAATTTGCTAATAATTTTAGAGATATAAGAGATAAGATATTGTTTAAAGAATGAATTGCTACAAATAGAGATGTGACAATTAAAAATTACTACACTATTTCTAAGATATACATGATATTAAAGTCCATCTAAACAAAATTAAATTCTCCATATTCGCCATAGTTTCTTATGTACAACTTGTGATCGCATTCAACCAATTTTGATTTTTGTTGTTGTGTACTTATAGCATAAATAACAATCAAGTTCAACTCTTGTACATCCTGTTTTAGCAATTGCTAAGTGATGTTGAGAGTGATGTGACGACTTTATTAGAAATTGCAAGGAATGTAAGAGTGATTGCTAATTAAAATTTCATTAGCAATGCCACATAGGATATGAACCAATTTCCTATGAGAAAACTTTATATTAACCATGATACATAAGTATATTGGAACATTTTTCTGAACATAAGAATTTGCTAACAATTTTAGAGATGTAAGCGATTAGAAATTTTTTAAAGAATGAATTGCTACAATTAGTGATGTGACAATTAAAAATTACTACACTATTTCTAAGATATACATGATATTAAAGTCCATCTAAACAAAATTAAATTCTCCATATTCGCCATAGTTTCTTATGTACGTAACTTGTGATTGCATTCAACCAATTTTGATTTTTGTTGTTGTGTACTTATAGCATAAATAACAATCAGATTCAGCTCTTGTACATCCTCAGTGTTTTAGCAATTGCTAAGTGATGTTGAGAGTGATGTGACGACTTTATTAGAAATTGCAAGGAATGTAAGAGTGATTGCTAATATCAATTTCATTAGCAATGCCACATAGGATATGAACCAATTTCCTATGAGAAAACTTTATATTAACCATGATACATAAGTATATTGGAACATTTTCTGAACATAAGAATTTGCTAACAATTTTAGAGATATAAGCGATTAGAAATTGTTTAAGGAATGAATTGCTACAATTAGTGATGTGACAATTAAAAATTACTACACTATTTCTAAGATATACATGATCTTAAAGTCCATCTAAACAAAATTAAATTCTCCATATTCTGCCATAGCTTCTTATGTACAGAACTTGTGATCGCATTCAACCAATTTTGATTTTTGTTGTTGTGTACTTATAGCATAAATAACAATCAAGTTCAACTCTTGTACATCCTTAGTGTTTTAGCAATTGCTAAGTGATGTTGAGAGTGATGTGACGACTTTATTAGAAATTGCACGGAATGTAAGAGTGATTGCTAATTAACAATTTCATTAGCAATGCCACATAGGATATGAACCAATTTCCTATGAGAAAACTTTATATTAACCATGATACATAAGTATATTGGAACATTTTTCTCAACATAAGAATTTGCTAACAATTTTAGAGATGTAAGCGATTAGAAATTTTTTGAAGAATGAATTGCTACAATTAGTGATGTGACAATTAAAAATTACTAAACTATTTCTAAGATATACATGATCTTAAAGTCCATCTAAACAAAATTAAATTCTCCATATTCTGCCATAGTTTCTTATGTACAGAACTTGTGATTGCATTCAACCAATTTTGATTTTTGTTGTTGTGTACTTATAGCATAAATAACAATCAGGTTCAACTCTTGTACATCCTCAGTGTTTTAGCAATTGCTAAGTGATGTTGAGAGTGATGTGACTACTTTATTAGAAATTACGATGAATGTAAGAGTGATTGCTAATTAACAATTTCATTAGCAATGCCACATAGGATATGAACCAATTTCCTATGAGAAAACTTTATATTAACCATGATACATAAGTATATTGGAACATTTTTCTGAACATAAGAATTTGCTAAAAATTTTAGAGATATAAGCGATTAGAAATCATTTAAGGAATGAATTGCTACAATTAGTGATGTGACAATTAAAAATTACTACACTATTTCTAAGATATACATGATCTTAAAGTCCATCTAAACAAAATTAAATTCTCCATATTCGCCATAGCTTCTTATGTACGAACTTGTGATCGCATTCAACCAATTTTGATTTTTGTTGTTGTGTACTTATAGCATAAATAACAATCGGTTCAACTCTTGTACATCCTTAGTGTTTTAGCAATTGCTAAGTGATGTTGAGAGTGATGTGACGACTTTATTAGAAATTGCGAGGAATGTAAGAGTGATTGCTAATTAAAATTTCATTAGCAATGCCACATAGGATATGAACCAATTTCCTATGAGAAAACTTTATATTAACCATGATACATAAGTATATTGGAACATTTTTCTCAACATAAGAATTTGCTAACAATTTTAGAGATGTAAGCGATTAGAAATTTTTAAAGAATGAATTGCTACAATTAGGATGTGACAATTAAAAATTACTACACTATTTCTAAGATATACATGATATTAAAGTCCATCTAAACAAAATTAAATTCTCCATATTCTCGCCATAGTTTCTTATGTACGAACTTGTGATTGCATTCAACCAATTTTGATTTTTGTTGTTGTGTACTTATAGCATAAATAACAATCAGGTTCAACTCTTGTACATCCTTAGTGTTTTAGCAATTGCTAAGTGATGTTGAGAGTGATGTGACGACTTTATTAGAAATTGCGAGGAATGTAAGAGTGATTGCTAATTAACAATTTCATTAGCAATGCCACATAGGATATGAACCAATTTCCTATGAGAAAACTTTATATTAACCATGATACATAAGTATATTGGAACATTTTTCTAACATAAGAATTTGCTAACAATTTTAGAGATATAAGCGATTAGAAATTGTTTAAGGAATGAATTGCTACAATTAGTGATGTGACAATTAAAAATTACTACACTATTTCTAAGATATACATGATATTAAAGTCCATCTAAACAAAATTAAATTCTCCATATTCTGCCATAGCTTCTTATGCGTAACTTGTGATTGCATTCAACCAATTTTGATTTTTGTTGTTGTGTACTTATAGCATAAAT